>VYZU01053787.1:119911-148217 GCA_013401355.1 Ceyx cyanopectus | reverse complement strand
AAAAAAGTACAGAAAAAAATTGCACAAACATATGTAAACTAAGGAACTGCTGCCTATTCTTCTAATACTGACATGGGTGCTTCAAAGAACAGGGTGAGCTTAACACTGAAGCTGGTGCAAAGGTAACACATGTTACCCTCTTAACACTATACAAGGATGGCACTTGCAGAAACACACAGATTAAAAGGTTTGCATATAAGGCTTTTAAAACCACCTTACAAAGGCTTTCTTTATTTCTCATCTTACTTTTTCCTTCATGTCCAGGTCACTTTAAGACTTCGGTATCTTAAATTCACACATGCATCACTTCAAGTTCCTTCACAGAAAAAATAAAATAAAAATTGAGGCCTAAAATTGTGTGGTTACTTAGGCTGAAAACTGGGAAACGTATGAAATAGCAAAGGAAAGTACAGAGGAGTCGTAATACTGATGTACTGTAGTGCGAGCACATTAAATTAAAAAGGAATAATAATAATAATAATACTGATGTATGGTAGTGCGGGCACCTTTTTAAAATGTATTAATATAAATTAGACATATCTTTTTTTTTCTTTTTTAAGTTTGTAGTGATATATAAGTTGAGTGCAATTCGTACAATTTACTAGTTTTGTGCTTAAAGTATAAATGCTATTAAACACAGGATTTAGTCTCTGAACCACACAGTTTTTAGGCCTTAACACTGTACAAAAATTTTGCATAATGCAGTTCTTAACAATACCCAGCTCAAACTCCATCTAATTCTGTCTTGGCTGAACTGCCCCTTTAGTCCATCTCTACAGGCTTCCTGGAAGCATCAGGCACGTGCATGAACAGCTTAACACAGCAGTGTTTTTCAAGCAGGTAACAATACTACTGGAAAAAAAATAGGAAGCTTAAAATGCAGTAGTTTATTACATGCCATCTTCCATATTGTCTTCTTCGTGATCTGATTTGGTTTCCATTTTCCCATCTTCCGAACTATCGTCCATTGAGTGATCGCCAGTCTCCTCTTCATCTCTTATCGTGTCTGGATCCGTATCCATACTTTTATTTTCGCTCTCTTCCTCCTCTTCCTCAAACTCCTCATCCCCATCCTGCCTTCCCAGCTTCTCATACCCATCTTCTCCTTCCTTCTCGTGCTCCTTTTCGCTCTCGCCATCTCTCGGCATGCTTTCTCTCTCCTCCGAGTCAGAGTAACCCTGGGGAGTGATGCTTTGTAAATAGGCCCGGTTCATCAGTAGCTCGGTGGGCTCTAAGTGACCCTTTTCACGGGCTTCCCGCTCGGCCGCTTCCCTCTCCTCCGCCTCTCTCTTACAGTAGGAATACCTGTGATTCATGTGCTGCGAGTAAGACCCCGAGTGCGAGAAGCGCTTGCCGCACTTGTCGCACTGGTAGGGCTTCTCCCCGGAGTGCAGGCGCGAGTGCTCGATCAGGTGGTGCTTGTGTTTGAATGCTTTCTTGCAAATCTGACACTGGTGTGGTCTTTTTCCTGCAAGGAAGGACAAGAGGACACGTGGGTTAACAGTGGTTTCTCCACCCCTCACTCCCCCTCTGCTCCTTAAGGTGCCGGCAATGCGACGCCTGAGCCGCCCCTCTGTCTTCTTTTTAAAGGAAGCTCGGTTGCAGCATCAGAACAAAAAAACCCCACTACATTTATGTTACAACTTAGACTTTGGATGTGTTTGATTGTAGTAATTTTACTCAAGCAGCTCAGGATAATAAAGAAAATGACTCAGAGAGCATCAATGGAAAACTGGCAGCTCTAGCGAGCAGCTGACACCCATGAAAACGTTCGAAAAATATCCCTATTTATAAATAATTCTGCTGACAGCATCATATACACGGCGTATTTCTCCCCCCTCCCCGCGCTGAAGAGATTAGTCTGCAAAGAAGACCTTTGTTTCTTAAAGTTTTCTTTGTGTACGTCGCTGATGAATTGCAGGAAGCCAACATCCTATCTTTGTGCCTTGGCCGGTGGTGCCACGCAGCCGTAAGCCAACTGCTGGCCAACCCCTCCCCACCTATGGCACCCCAAGGCGAGCCCATCGTGCTTCACCTTGGGATGCACCCAAGTCACACTACGGGTCTAGCAACAGCAACCCAGGGCTGGGAGTGGTTGAGTCCATAAGGGGTTTGCTTTTGGCAGGAGAACCAGGGCTGGACACACACCAACCCAGCGCAGGGGTCCTCATCTGAGGGAGGAAGCCTGCAAGGACCAAAAGACATTTTCCCCCCACCACGTGAGCAAATACAAATATATACATCTGCCACGGGAGCAGAAGGGGTTGCTAAATAAAATGTTGTCAGTCGCTCGCTGAGTGCTAAAGTAGTGTTAAGCTGCAGAAAACAGTATTTCCTTTGGCATTTCAGGCAGTTTCGAACCAATGTTTGAAACTCAAAACCAGTGCCAAGCCTAAACACATCTGGTTGATCCCAGGCCACAAATAGCACAGGAATGCCTTCAACACCTTCCAGAACTGCCATACTGAAAGCTTAATTCCAAAATAGAGCTGACAAAAAATACTTGTCAGCATGATGCCACACGACAAAACTCAGCAAAGCATGATGCAACCGTGAGATATCCAGACATAACATATGGTGCAAAGATTGGAATTAGTGAAGACCGATCACCAAACTTAGATTGCAGAAGGGAAAAAAAAAATTAAATCAAACATTAGTACCTTCAGCCAGCTTTTTTTTTTTTTTTCCCAAATGTCAAATTATAATCTTAGTGTCATTTCACTGAATGCGGAGTGGTGCAACCATGCAGGGTGGTACAATGTCAGCTGGTCATTATTTTATATTCCATGCTATTTTTATGTGTAAAAGCTGCTGGTATTTGGTGCCTGAAATGCAGAGCCCTGCTTTGCATGTCTTATTGCTAGAGCAGATCGTTAGGAACCTATTACTGAACTGGCCTGATTCCTCGGGCGTATTTATCATACTTAGCTAATGTGGCATGTGACCAGGACAGGAATAAACTTCACACCAGAGCCCTCCCCTCCTGTCAGTTGTAAAAGTGTGGTATTTCATTAATTCTTAAAGAAGCACGAGCAAGAAGAGGAAGAGTATGGTGGAGGGTGGGAGAGAAAACCCCAGCTGAGAGCAAAGGGCTGGGAAGATGGGAGATCATCACTGAGTCAGCACAGAAGGAAATCCAGCAGGAAAAAAAAAACAACAAATAAATAAATTGTTTTCAGGCCACTGAAGGATCTCAACTTCCAGGAAAATTCAAGCTGCTCCTTTATGAACCTGATCTGCTTTCTTTTCCTCTGCAGTCACTGCAGGGACTCAAGAGCAGGGAAAGTCAGGCAGGAAAAAAGATTTCACTTCCACAGAGAAGTTACTAGGAATGAATACCAGGGAATATGCTAATTTTTTTGCCCAATCTAGTCACAGCTACCTTCAAGTCCCACTGTGAAAGTTCACATTTAATAAGGTGTGATTAACGAATTCTCAAGGAAGCCAAAAATTGTAGGTTATGAAATGAAGGGGAGATCTGTCAGGAAGGAAAATACAGGAGAAACCACAGATAGAATAACCCAAGTGACAGGGAAATTCATGGATGCCTGGAAACTGGGACTCAAACTACATTTCTTTGTGTGAGAGTTTCCTGAGCTTGCACACATACAGGGTTCCTTTTTCTTTTTATTTCCCTTCAGAGTAACATTAAAAATTCAAGCTCATTGTATTGAATTTTATCAGTAGTGCTTTTATGATGTTTCCTAAATAGGTATTTCTGTCAATTTAACCTGTTGGTTAAAAGTCAAGATTGAAGAAGACCCTTCTTTTTTAGTTTTTGCTTTGAGCTTCCAGCCTTGACCTGGGGATGCACCAAATCCAGAGCTTAAAGGCAGCTACCTGCAATTCTGAGCTCAGGTTTTGCCACAATGAGGAAATCCCACAGGTTTTAGCTTGGAAGATTTAAGCACAATCAAGTCATTTAGCTTAAAATCCCAAAGCACTCTTGACCTGAGCACTCCTCAAAACCCAGTGCTGCCAAAAGAAAACCCTTGTGGGTGAGGTGGGAGCTTTCCCAGAGAAACTGAACACCTGTCTGGATGCACCAGATACACCTGCTGCATCCCTGCCTTGTCCCAGCTGTCCTGCTGGACCAGCTTGGAGCAACTCACTCCCATCCCTTTGCTAGTATCTCCATAGCTGCTAATTTTGTTCTCTTTTGTTCCCCATAGACCTTCTGCTTTTCCTCAGCACCCTTATTTGTGTCCTTCTCCTCACTGAACCACCCACGCTGTCTCAGTCCCTCCCTCTGACTTACTTTTCCCTAACATCAACAAGCCCAACTCTTGTCTTGTTCCACTTCTCCACAACATTGCTCCTTCTCTGCTACTTCAAACTTCCTGATGTTTTTTTGGTGCATACTACATGTGATGCCCACTATACCCTTCTCATACCACAGCTGCACACAAGCCAATTGTTTTTTCCTCTCCTCAAACAGAAGTCAACCATCTCCACTGTTTCTCATCCAGAACTGCCCACACCAGTCCTTCACCAAGGCTGGGTAATGTGCTGATATCTCAGTGTTTGTCTGCTTTGTTCACCCCTTGCACACAGCCTTCGTTCAACACTGCATCTCCTGCTCATGCTACCTGGGGCCTCCCCCCATCACAGAGGTAGGCTGGCAAGGATCAATCCATATTTTGTAATTAATTTAGAAATAAGATTAAAACACTTCATTTTTTTCATATTAATTTATATTATTACTCAAAAAGGTTATACTTGAGCTATTTAGTCTGCCACATCCCTATCAAGGAATCAGTTTTGATCTGAGGGAACATGACAGCTTGAGCAAAGTTCTTTGTTCAGCCACCACACAACATACCTTAGCAGTGCTCAGCACGCAGCTGTTACAACACTAATTGAAATATGTTTTTAAATGTATCAGGTTTCTGAACATTTGTGGAAGAATTCTTGGGTTGTTGTTTTTTTTTTCCCTGTGTGCAAAACTCAGTATTTCAGCCATTTAAAAGGAGTGCCTAATCCCTACAATGCATTAGTAGGCTATAAAATAAAGCTGAAGCAAGATATTTTACACGGGGGATGTGGCTAAGTCTACAATTGTAGGTGGATGGGGAGAACCTACAGCCATAGGTGGATGGAGAGAACTTACAACTGCAGGTGGCCCCAGCTGCTTTATGAGCTATTTATCTAGCACACAGCCAGGGTGTTGTCATACAAAGTAATAACATCAGTGGGATAGAGACGGATTGAAAGGGAGGAGATTTGAACATCCCACCCCACAGGTTTTGCCCAGTCTCATCCTAGATGACCCGTGTCATCCAGGAGGGGCGGAGCCAGGACAGGTACCCAAAGCAGCTCACAGGAGGACTCACAAAACACTTGTGTAGTCAGGTGGGTGAGGGATGTAGAAGCCCCATTTTGCAGTGAAACTAAATGATAAATCTCCCTCAAATACCTAAGGAAACACTGGGGCTTTTTTTTTTTTTTTATTTTTTTCAATTTTTTTTTTAATTCCACCATTTGCAAAAAAAGTGTTTCCCACAGGGGCCAGTGTTCAATATACAGAGGGGAAATTAGAACTTATCTATTTGCAAAGTCTCTAAAATTGCATTTCTGTTAAAACAAAAAATCAACAAAATCTTGAATGGTTAAATATCAATCTTACTGGGCTCAAAGTCTTTGATTGAAAAACTTATGTGTTTCCCATTTGCAGTGATAGAAAAGTCTTTAAGACATCAGATCATAAGCTGCCACTGGTCCGAAACTAAATATCACCCATCCCTTGCCTAAGGCAAGGTGTCTTTTTTGCTATGGGAAGGGTCTGATCAGAAATCCCACTCTTCAGGGAAAAGAGGGAAATATTTTTGTGATAGTGTGCTTTGTGTTGGGGTTGTTTTGTTTTGGTTTTAATTGGTTGGGGTTTTTTTTTTAATTTTTTATTTTATAGGCTGTTCTTTTGAAGCTGCTCAAGGGGTTTGGTGCCAGATGTAGTCCCAATGGAGATTAATTAGTGGCCAGAGTGCAGCAAAGCGGTCAAAGGTGTAAGATAAATGTAATTTATATATAATAGCCCAAGCTGCACCTGTTCCGTTTTGAGTATGAGACCTTGTCTATACAACAATCTTCATAAGCATAGAGTATATACATATATATATTTTTTACTTATTTGAGTGTAAAAGGGGGAATTCTAAACTTGTATCAGAGTAAAGCAAGAAAAAAATAACCTTTAAATAGCATGTAAATTTTTTATGAATCAAGCTCTAAATAAAGAAAACTCCTGAGCTGGGAATTCAAAATACTAGCCAGAGAAAGCTGATTTGCTACTAGGCTCAAGAACAATATTTAGTTTACAGAATCAATCTGGAAATAAAACTAGTGCTTGCATCAGCATGAAAGCTACAAAAATAAAAAAGAGGTCTTAATAAAATATACAGTGGAAAAGGAACGGATGAAAGCACTAGCACAGCTATGAGGCCCTCGACAGCCCACACAAGTAATAAAATAGAATATGATGTAATATAGAACAACAATGAAAGGATTTAAAATTTCTAGGTAGGATTCTGAGAAACTGTTTCCAGCTTTTGTTGCAGAGCGGGCACACTGCGAGTTTCCTCGTGAAGCGCTGGTAAAAACTAGTGTGCAGCACACATGGGTGTGGACGATGGCAGAACAAAAGTCAACCTTCACCTTCCTCCTCAACCAGCACAGCACTCATGGATTGATGCCCAGGAGCCAGGATATTTCCCTCATTTCTAGATGCTCTGTTTGCTCTTCTGCTCACTTAGCCACTACTGTTTTTCCCTCCTTATCCACAATGTTGCTGTTGGCCAAGTGGCACCGACACTTTGCCATGAAGGCAACCATCTTCTTCATGAAGTGTCTCTATCCTTGTGATAGTAGCTGAAGCAAATCTGAGCTTAGATGCCTGCAAATGAAGCAGTATCTACTCAACTAACTTCAGCCTGACCAAAGCTTAGCAATCCTGGGTTAACAGCTGGACCTGATGATCTTAAAGGTCTCTTCCACCCAAAATGATTTTAAGATTCTAGAGGAGTTAATAAGACTCCACAGGAAAATCATGTGAGCACTGAATTCCTGTGCTGCCTGCCATGCTCTGCACCTTAATTACAGTGCTGCATCCTCTGGCTTTGAAGAAATAGGATCCTGTGAAATTCAGACTCTGAAATGAACTCACAAGTTTGCTTAAAATTAAATAGCATCCTCAGATTAACTTGACAGAACTTGGTCCTGCAACAAGCAGTGGCCTCTACACTAAATTTCAGTCTGGCCAGAACCAATGCATTTCACTCATTGCAGCAACCCAATAAATTTCCCTTCTCCAAGTGAAGCTAGAAGCTATTGCAAAATACCGTAAAATAAAAATTATGGATTGTGAAATTTGGGGCCCTTTTCCCACTGTACTCAAGCTGTGGCAGGCACGGTGTACAGAGGTAATCACAGAGCTCCTTGGTCTGCGGTCGCATGGTCCTATTAAAGGTTCTGGTATTAACACACAGAACCAGCCAAATCCCACTGTGCTTCTTGCCCTGGCAGGGAAACTCAGATCCACTGCAGCACCCATGGCATTCCTGCTTTCTCCTTTACAGTAGTTGGTCTTTCACAACCTTAAGGCAAATCAAGTAGTTTTTCTTGTCAATGTTACTCTTTGCTCCAAATATTTCTCTGGAGTAAATCTTTAGGGGCCACAAAGAGTGGCCTCTCTCTGACTCTTTTAACCCTTCTTCTAGCATTTGTTGCAGTAGGCATGTGGACCATAAGAACTAGTGACAAAGAAAAACCTGATTGTTGAAATATCAGAAAAAAAGACCTAAGAAATCACATTGATTTTTTTTACATAGGAAAAAGGACATCAGTATAAACAATGCCCACTATTTCTGCTTCTCCAGGAAAGACAGGAAGTGTTCCCATTCCTCCTAAAAGAAATGAAGTAACAACGGATTGTGATCAGCTGGTCTGAAAACACTCAGAAAATAAACTTTTTCCCTTTTTTTAGGTTTAAAAAAAATCTAGGCCTAAAAAAAAAACTAGGTCTACTCATACAATGACCCCAAATGCAGAAGATGGCTTTCCTTTCAATTCAGTTCCTTCAGCTGAACACAGAGTGCAATTTCACACCTATGTTATTAATGCAATTACAAGCTTTTTCCCCAAACTATCAAATTAATTTGAAATTCTCTGAAGATGCACGCTAGGCCATTAGCCAAAGTCCCAGCACAGCATGCCACCTGAAGGCTGTGAATGAGTTATGGAGGCTAGCCCAGCCAAGGTCTTCAGAGCTCCCAACCACCTCTATCTATCTAACATTAGCGTGATGCGTGGAGGCTCCGTAAAAGCCAACGCGTCCTTAATAATACTTCACACTTTATATAGCGACTTCCATCGCAGGATTTCAGCCTGCATGAATTAAGATTTACAACACGCCGGAGAAGGGGGCTGGTATCACTTCCCTCTCTCTCAAAGATGGGCGAAGGTGAGAAAAAGATGAAGCAGTTTGCTGAAATTCTCGGAGGAAGTCTGTGGCAAGGCAAAAAAGAGCGTGGAGCTCTCAGCACCGGGGCCTTTGCCCACAAGACCATCCTTCCCGTCTCTAAATGCCATGCTCAAGCTGGATGAGGTGCTGTAGTTCTAGTGTGCTAAATATGACACTGTCTACACGTTCTGGATCATAAGGCCGAGTCCCATAAAATTGACAGACGTAGACTTGAGAAGCTGAAAGGACAGAGCAAAGAAGGAGGAGACAAGTCCCTACAACACAGCTGTGTGGTATTTTTCAAGGCAGTAGATTCCTGTGCTACTTAAGGGCCAGAACATATTTTTGCTTTTACAAATGCAGTTTATTTTGCAAATCAAGGTGATTGCACACATTTCAGCTTGTCAAATTTTCAGCCTTCCAACCATATGTCTGTCGACCTTATGGACTACCAACTTTATGGGATTCAACCATATGTCCAGATCCCAATATATATGAAGGCCAGTTCTAACATAAGAGCTTTATGGTAGTAGTGTAGTAAACCATAATGTCTGCAGATGGCTGTAATAAAATCATTCAGGAGAGGAAAGGTGCAGGGACGTAAAGCCTTCAAAGCTTCTCCTACTGAATAAACAATTTGATCTGAATAATATAGTGGGAAGCACATTCCACCAATGAACCAGCTGATCTAGTCCAAAATGTTGCTTTTCATTTTCTTTCCTAATCCCACATGTATTTTTACTTTTTTTTTTTTTTTTTTTAATTTTCCTGTGTGGGATTATCTTAAAAATGGGGAGAAAAGTATAAGAATGTATAGAGAAAATTATAACAATATAAAGAATTATTTTTTCAAAGGCACAGTCCAATCCTGCTCTGGCAGGGGAGTTGGACTAGATGATCTTTCGAGGTCCCTTCCAACCCTTAATGTTCTGTGATTCTGTAACTTCCGAATTGTAATTTTTTCATATGTGAAATGCCAAATGGTTATGTGTAGCCTGGAAGACATATTAATAAAGAGGTATATGCTTTTTTACCATCACATGGTGAGATTGAAAGATGATGTGACTTGCTTCATTTCCTGATGTGGGACTCAGCTTTCAAAGTTAGGGAAAGTTTCCTCCTGAGTAAGCTTTTTCTAAGTCTAGGAAGATGGAGTTTGGTTTATGTCCTGCTGAACAAATAACTCACATGATAATTCACATTCCCTTTGTCTAGCAGAACTTGATATCTCTATTATTTGGGGAGCTCTGGTCCTGTTTTCCCTGAACTGAAATACGCTGAGCCGATGCATCCCCCTTGGAGAGCTCTCCGCCTCCGGGCTCTTGCCTGTCCTGGCTGACAGTGGGGAAGGGAGCTCTCCCTGCAAGGGTAACCATGCCCAGCATAGGTGTGATGGAGGGTCTTTTTTCAAACCAAAATATTTGTGAAGCTGACAATCCGTGGTGAGCTTTGGCAGGCTTCCTTGAACTAGACAAAAGGCAGTTCCTGCTCAGGAAAGAAGGAAAACTTCCCTGGGCATTAACCGAGAAGTGAAAAAGCGAAATGCAACCTGCCTGCACTGCTGGCCTGTGAAGTCATGGTGAGAGCAACCCCCGTGAGCTGTTTGCTTTCAGACAACTTGGCCACAGCCAGCTCTGGCACTGCTAATGTCATTGGAAGTTTTTTTCTGTTGGATTAAATGGTGTGGGGCCAGATAGTGTCTAAGAAACAAGAAACACACTGCCACTCTTCCTTCCCCTGCCAGGCTTTCTGCTGATCAAGCTGCAGTAATTTCTGAGTGCTAGGGCCTGCCCTATTTGAAGATCATTCTGTGAGTTGCTGAGCACCACAGTCGCCATCATGCTCCACATGACATGAGCTCACCTAGCACCTGAGGAGACATATCTTAGACTACATAAAGGAAGACATTTTTGACACTGAGGGTGATGATACCCTGGCCTAGGTTGCCCAGATGGGTGGTTGATGTCTCGTTCCTGAAAACCTTAAAGATGAGGTTGGACAGGGCTCTGAGCAATGCAATCTAGTAGCAGATGTCCCTGCTCAGTGCAGGGCACTTGGACTAGATGGCCTTCAAAAGGTCCCTTCCAACCCAAACCATTCTGTGATTCACCCCATGACATCCTTTCCCAAGAAATGATAATGATAAAATAAGTTAACTGATAATTTTTTCCCCCTTTTGAAAGCTCAGCACCTAGTGAACCATTGATTGCACAAGTTTACTCAATAAACACTGTGAAAAACATAGCAGAGCCCTCAACCCTCCTCCTCAGCACACGCGGTTGCCCTACCTGTGTGCTCATATTTGTGTCGCAGCAGGGAACTGCTCTTCTGGAATGTCTTGTCACATAAGTCACACGCATACATGCCACTTTCCGTCTTCTTGATCTTCTTTCGGGACAGACAGGAGTCGGAGTCCGTCATGTCATCGAGGCCGGACATGTAGTCTGGGGTTCCATCAAGCAATTCTCCCTGCGAGGGAACCACCTGTCAGCGACACCCATTTCCACCACCACTGGAGGAACCAACCATCCCCAGAAAGGTCAAATCACATATGCTTAGTGTGGTTGTCCCTTTTAGCTCAGGAAACTATGGGTAATGAAACTACATCTGATGGGATGTGTGGAAATAGTCGGGATCCTCTTACTTCTCCACCTTCGGCCAACTTTCTGGTTTTGACCACTCTACAGTAATGTGATTTACACAAGCTGAGGGTGTTTCTCATATTGGCACTAAATAGTTTTGAGGATCAGGGATTGCAAAGGGGAGGCTCTTCATGGGTGGCCAAAGGTGCTGTCATATTTTACAGGGGTGAGTGTAAGCAATAGCTAAGAGATCATTACTTTCAAAACACTGAAACCTGGATATATTCTGTATCTGTAGAAAGGTTTTAATTGAATTTTATATTTAGGTACAAATGTTATTATTATGCAATCCATTTAAATGTATGTCTCCCGACTAAAGGCCTCAAGCCATATTTTTATATTTAATTTTGTAATTTGAAATAGGGAATATTAATAACACTTTTTATCAATGTTCTATCTATGTTAAAACAGCCTTCAGCATTAAGCAATAATGAATGTGGATCAGTAAATTATTAAATTTCTTGATATTTATTTTGTCTTGATCCAAAGAGAGTGCAAACTTGCATGATAACATACATTTCCATTTGCTATCACACAGTTCAGTTTTCTTAGACTAGGTTTGCACTAATTAATATTAGAGAAGATTAAATAGGCTTAAATACATTTACAAAGAGGGCAGATGTACTGTAAATTGGAATAGTGGAACAGCTGTTATGGAGGTGCAGTGCTATTTATGCTCCTATTGTGCAAAGAGGGATTACAGCCCTGTAATGTAAAACCATACCTGATTTTCACATTTGAAACCATAAAACATTTACTAGTCAGTAAAATTACTAATAGACCATAATAGGACGTAGGGGAACAGGCACAAATGTAAAAAAAAATAAATTAAAAATTATTAATATATAATCAGTTAATCTCATTTAACTAAACTCTGTACATTATATCTGAATATACCCAGCAGAAAGCTATAAAAGTCCATGACTCTGTAGAGCAGCTCCTGGCTGTCAGCGTGCAAGCGGCAAAATCCTTTACTACTCGCGCATTGACTCTGGGATGACCCCAGAAAAGGATTAAAGGTTGTACCCAGGCACGAAGAAGGGCTGACCCAGATTACGTGTCCAGGGAAAGACTTTTGTCTGCGATTAAGGGCGCTGGCTGTCCCCTCCTCAAATAATTTTGTTTAATCTCTGGGGTTTTTCAAAGCTGTTCCAGATGACTGGTGGGATTAGAGGACTGGTAGTCTGGGAAGGGTAGTAGGTAGGCTAAAGGGAGGGGCAATGGATCAACGTTTCTCATCCCCTAGGTGTTCATGAGAAGAGAAAACACCTTTCTTACTCATGATGGGTGAACAGTTCTCCCCAAAAAACCATGGAGGTGGAAGCTTTGAAGGCTTTCAATGGGACAGAGCTTCTTCGAGGCCAAATGGACCTTTGCTTAGGAGGGTACAGCCTTGCCTCCAAGTGTGGGGGTGATTCCTAGGAGGTCTCCCACTGCCCCTTTTCCCCATAGTGAAATGCAGCTATGTTCTGCAGAGTTCAGCTTCCCTACAAAGTTTCATTCTTTTTTTTTACTGCAGGATGGGATTTTTCATTGACATTATTACTATAATTTAGATACATGTCTAATAAGAAACAACTGAGCTCTTAACAGAATAAAACCATAAGTGTTATGTCTGTTCAAAGGTATTGATACTGCCTTTAAGTCCAAGTAGAGGGTCTCTTAGGGCAATTACAGTTTGTTTTCCTACTCTAATGCATTTTTTGCAAGTTCAGACTAAAATAAACTCTGCTAACTTTGATATTATTATTAGATATGCTAGTTCTTATTCAACATTTCCAAGAATATAGCTTTAGGCTTTTTCTTCTGTAAGAGGGCAAATCACAAAATACTAAATTCTACTCTTTAAAAAAAAAACTAAAAACAAATCCAAAACCAACCCATTGTCACAATTTACCTGAAATCCTTGTTTCCGCTGGTACTTTCTCCTTTGCTGCATATCGGCAAAAGTAGCTGCTCCAGTTGGGTAAGTATAGGCCATATGTGGTAGGAAGCTCATCTGATCTAGTCCTGGGTATGGTCGCAGCCCAGGAATACTGGTCTGGACTGGTGGCATAAAAGTGGCTGGGGGAAATGCGCTCTGTGGTGGAAGTGTTGTGTATAAAGGTTTGGCACTAAAGGGGTTCATACCAAATACTGGGTTAGTGCTTTTATCCAGATTATTTGAATTAGAAAACTCCTTCTTGATAAAAGTCAAGTTCAGTGGCTCATCTGAGTTTTCAGATGATGAAGAAACACTGTTGTGTTCTAAATTTACACTATTCGATTTTGTTTTGTTCTTTGTGGCTATAATACTTTTGGGTTCCTTCATTTGTTTTGGTAAAGACAAGTCCAAAGGCTCAGCCTGAAGCTCCTCAGAAGAGAAACTGTTTGGAGTGTAAGAACTACTGTGGGAGTTTTTAGAAGATGTGGAAGAAAGATTTAAAGGAGAAGGAGTATTGCTCCTAGAGTGGTCCAATTTATCGACTGGTTTAATATTGGTAAAATGAGGAGGTTTTGTTAGCCTGAGAGGAGTATCACAATTAGTAACACTGTTATGGAGTTCAGCTATAGATGGTGAAGTTATAGAGTCCACAGGCTTTATTGGAGATCTGGCTGACAAAGAGTCTTTAGTGGGAGTGTTGTTGGTGGCAGCCAGCGCCACCTTGGCACTGGCCCTTTCCAGTGATGGTGACCTGGAACTTGAATACTGGTAGACTTTTCTTTGTTCGAACCATTCCTTCACAAATTCCTGAGGAAGGCCAACAGCAATGGAAATTTTCAGTAGTTCATCAGAGTTGGGTTCCATATTCATAGCATAATATGCTTTAAGTACAGACATGTGGTCCTTGTATGGGTTGATGGGGCTAGTCATTCCTTTCTCAGAAAGTACTGATGACAGCAAGAGGGTTTGCTTATCAAACACTCCAGGTTTGTTGGGAACCATGTTCTCATGAGGCTGAAGGACTGCCTTGATTTCCTCGTTCATTTTACACAGGTAACGCTCATGCTGATGCAACGGAATGGGACCAGGAAAGCTTTCTTTACAGAACTGGCATGAAAATGGAGTGGATACGTTATGGTTCTCGATCATCTTGTCTTCAGTTACCAGGTCTATTAGGGTTCGCAGCTTCTCTTTTTTAATGTTATTGAGCTGCCTCCTTGAGTCTGTGGTTAAGCTCTGGAGGCAAGCTTTGGCTTCATTGACTTTCTCTAATGTGTAGTCAATAATACTTTTAGTGGCACCATTATGACTTACTACTGGAAGACCCACGGGGGGAATATTGGGGGAGGTAACTCCTTGTTCCTCGGCTTGAGAGCATGAATCCTTCATATGGTAAACCTTCAACTTGGAGATCTCTTCAGCCTTGCAGTCCATTTTCTGCCTGGAAACCGTGTTGTCCACAATCTGTAGGACCTTCTGCACCTCACTTAAATTGCTGCCTACCGCAGGAAACCCAAGCAATGGTGCTTCCATCCCTACACCTAAGTGCTGCATTGGACTTTGAGCAGAAGCATGAACTCCTAAGGGGCTGGTTGCTCCAAGTCCACCATTCATAAAAGGACTAGTTGCACTAAACCCATGTGAGGCCATAAGAACCTTATATTCATTGAAATCTAGTGGTTCTGTTTTAATTTTCAGTAAGCCTGTTTGTTCAGACATACTAAGTGGTTTGCCATTCTCCAGCTTGTTTCTCAGCTGTGTGATGGCTGAATTAGTAGGAGAGGAAGATACAGAATTAGGAGAAGAACCCGTCTTGATATTGTTTCTCATTCTGCCATTTACAGAGATCAAACCAATACACTTCTTGCTGCTGATGTGCGAACTGTAGGAACCAGAATGGGAGAAACGTTTCTTGCAGTTTGGACACTCATATGGTTTTTCACCTAAAATGATAATTAAAACCAAATGTTAATTATAATGTTGCTTCTATAAGTGCCAGCGATCACATTAGGTACCCAATTGATCACCTATGAATCTACTGATTAATAGAGGAAAACGATTCTATGAATATGGTCACACACCACCACTGCTTTACCTATCTCTCTCTACAGGTCACAGTACATTTGTGTACACAGGTCTCTCTACAGTTTGCACCCACGGTCTCTAACCAGCAGCAACCGAGGTTGAGATTGGCTCCAGACTGACCATTATAAGTCACAGGTAGTAAGCACTCTGTGATATAGGGAGTCAAATCAAAACCAGACTATTCAAATTTGATTTGCTGCTGCTGCCTTTTTTTTTTTTAATTCCAAAAGAAGAAATTTTCACTGGAAATGAGCATGGTACAAGAAACGCAGTCCTGCAGTTAGGACCTCTATGTCAGCATTGGTGGAGCGTGGTGGCATTTCATGTGCTGAGCACTGCGTCTATCGGGAGAGCCAATATGCACAAGTCATTCAATATCAGGCGCTTGGCGCTCACTCGTTATCTGAGAATATGAGCTGGATTTCACTCGGGGGGACTTTTTCTTATGGAAAACATAACGGACTCTTCAGGGTCCGACGGCAGAGAAATGAGTGAACGCTTCTGAACGCCAAAGCGCCGAACAAACAATTTATATTATTTGCAGGAAGCTTTATATTTCCAAATCTTTCAGCGAGACCATGGTATTAACAGCATGATAAATGAGGATGACTCAGATATCACTTATGAAATACCTTAGTAGCTCCAAGAAGCCAGAAGCAGAACTGTGTAAATTTTAAGCAGTCTTTAAAACTCAGCTAATTAAACAAAATGCAAATGAGCACACCAGCACCTCCGCTACTCACCACTGTGAATTCGCAGGTGTTCCTTCAGATGGTGTTTATATTTGAAGGCCTTGCCACACTCAGTGCATTTGAACTTGCGATTGCCTGCTCCTTGGGTCAGCATTTGGTGCTGGGAAGAGGAAAGAATAAAAGAGATACCTACATGAATTTTATGCAAGAGAAACCATGAATTTCTATCTTGAAAAACAAAAACAAAATTAATGTGGCTCTGAATTTATCAAGCGGACCAAAAGGTCTGCATGTACATTTATTTGTCTCATCAGTGTTGCAATAAAAATCAAAATGTTGGCAGTAAACCGAAACAAATGAGAAAGTACTTTCACTGGAGCATTCGATATTTGCTTTAGAATTATTTCCTAAGTCTCTCATCAGGAATGTGTTGCTTTAAGGTATCTTACGATGAGAGAAACTGTTTTATAAGAAGATTTGTGGCTCTTAATATTCCTAGCAGATTCTGAACATGTGGGACTCGGCTTGTTTAAAAATTCTGTTTACTGCATGTGTAGGAAAGAGAGAAACACCATCATTACTGGCATTTCATGTAAGATTTAATTCATTATCAAGCAGAAGAGACTGCATCTTTGGCATGAGCTGCTGTTGCTGGAAGTGTTTCGTAAAATCACAGAGCAGCAGGGAAGACTTGAGCTACCTTTCCGTGCCACGTTTTCCTTCAGTGCTCTTCTAAGGAGCAAGGGAAAGTTGCAAGTTGAAAAATATAATGAAAGGCAGCTGACCTTTTTGCATCAAGCAAAAAAAGCCTTGTGACTTTGAATTTGGGGAGTGGAAAAAAAACCCCAAGACCTAAAATTTGATTTAATAAATGTAATAATATTAACAATAATGCAGCTCTGTGCTCTGGATGCTCAAGGTAGGAGGTCAGCCTTTTGCCACGACACAAAAGCCTATTGCAGGAGCCAGGAAGGGGGGGTTGGGGGGGAAGAAGAAAAAAAAAAAAAAAAAAGAAAAAAAAGGCAGCGTCGAAACGGTATGACAACTGCGAGGGTGTGCTGCCTCTTCCCACATTCCTGGCGAGACAGATGGTGTTACATGGGACACAGGGAGGTTTGTTCAAACAGCAGCAACCTTCAAAGATCAAGCAGAGCCCAGCCCGCCGCGCGCCATTGAGGGACCCGCGCTCATATGTTGCTGAGTTGCATAAACAAACAGCAACAGCTGTTTTGTCTCCCCCCATCGCCCTCCGAGGACTACTATAAACTTTAGTTGTGCCACTGTTAATATGATACAATCATTTTAATTTACTAATTGTAAATGCCATGAGCAAATGAGGGGACTTTTCAACACCAAAGCTACCATTCATAATGCGCCAGCACCGGCGCGCTCTCGCATGTGAAATTTCAGGCGGTTACGTTGGATAAATATCTAGGCGGGTTGAGTTGGTTGTTTTGTTGTGTTTTTTTTTTCCCCTTGGTGTTTTTAATGACACAAAGCAAAAGAAAGAACCTTACAGTGGATTCAGGTTAGGAAAAATACACATGTGAAAACGTGTTTGTCTACTGGAAAAGCCATGGGAAGGGAAGAATAGGAGAAGCCCCTCTAGAATAATTTGTATTGACTTAAGATCAAGCAAAAGATACGGTTGTCCTAAAAATGCTAATTGCAAAAATCATGCCATTAGGAGGTATGTGCTTGCCTAGCTGAATTTACCTTACGATGAGAAAATCCTATCAAGAGAAATACAGCCCATCATGATTTTCAGGTTTTTAAGAAAAATAAATACAGCGTAAAGACTTTATAATTTGACAGAATGCACATGTCTATTTATTTACGTTTTAACCATGCCATTTCAGTTTCCATTACAGCCCTCCATAAAACGAGGTTACAGAAGTAATCCTCCAGCAAGGCCAGAAGTGGTTTTTCTGCTGGTGTGTAAAGAGTTTTGTGGCATGGGTCTATCACCAGCCTGTTTAGGAGCACTAGGGAAGCTCAGTCACCTGTTTGAGATAGGCAGCATTTCCTTAAACGCAACGCTGATATAATATTACACGCATCACATCGAGGAAAAAACTGCTTTGATTTATTGCAGATACTCCGCCGGGCTAGACAAATGATAGCGATGCTGCAATTCCAGTGTACGTGTGTGTTAGAGGCACAATCACAAATGATAGCCTCCTTGCACCAGAGGAAGGGTGATTCTAAAAACATGTAATTATGTTTAACAAACAATTATACAAAACATGTGTAATTTCATGTGATTGAAAAGGTTACTCCAAAAGTAATGAAAAAATATTAGCGGATCTTTTAAGTATGTCTTGGAGCCCTTATTTGCAACACTGCAGTGTAAAACTAGGTGAAAAATGGAATTAAAATTGCTGAGATGTTTAATAATGTATAATTAAAATGCTACAGTTTCATTCACTTTTTGAGGAACATAAAAACGAAACTAAAGTCAAGTTAAAGTGCAAATAAAATTTCTAAATTAGAAATTAACACACTCATTCGATCGTGAACATAAGACTATTAAATCATATTAGAAGAGACCATCAAAAAATCATTTAGACCTCAATTAAAGCTATTACCATTAAAAGATCTGCATCTTCAAAATGCCATGAAAAATTAATAATGATTGCCAATCAAAGCAATATCGTTTCTCTAAGGGGTTATTACAGAAAGAAATCACTTAAAACCAGCCCCCCACCTGATCTGTCCCTGGCTTGTGTGTCACCATATGCCGCTCGAGCTGGGTGCGGTAGGCAAACGTGTAGTTACAGAGAGGGCACGAGAAGTTCTCCTCGTTCTTCTCGTGGCGGTACTTGATGTGCTCCTTGAGGGACGTCAGGCGCTTGTAGCCCCGGTCGCAGTAGGGGCAGGTCAGCAGTTGGGCGAAGGCATCTGGAGTTCCAGGTGGCAGGTCTGCGCCCCGGGATGGATGGGGGGGGGTGGGGGAAGAGAGGCAGGCCAAAAGGTCAGCAAATCAATGGCAGCTCATGGGCTGATTGCCCGGGATGGTATGAGAGGAATCGCTGCAATCTGCTGCCCGAGAGGGAGGGACGGTGCTTCCAACCGGTGGCTGGAGGCACCGGCACCCGCGCACACTCGTGGCAGACTCATGGGACCCTCTCCAGACCTCGCTAGGAAATTAACTATGGACATCACTTCTTGCTGGCTGGGAAACTAAAACATACCTTTCCCAGTCAATCTGCGATTTGCAATCCAGCCCCAGCTCTTTATGTTACACATGCCATTGACCCAATCCTTCCTCCTGACACTTTTCTGATTATTTATCAAGAAACTGGAGAGTGATGGGCTGACTACTCTGCCTTTTGTTGCCTCAAAACTCATCCCAAACTTCCCAAACTCTCAACTAGAACAGCAGCCTTTCTCCTGTTTAAATTCAGCTCTTCAGTTCACCCGCCAAATAATACAAATTTGCTGACTAAAAAATCACAATACACTGAAATTACAACCCCAATCTTTGCTCATGAAATTCCATGCCGCTGCAGCTGTTCTTCAATTTTTAAGGTAAACACCCAGGCATGTAGTGCATTTATAATTGCAACAGCTGCACGAGGTCAGGATACTGGCTAAAAATGAATTACAGCCTCACCATTTTCTTCTTGCCCATTGGCCTCTGGAGTGCCAAGGCGAGACAGTTCCTCGGGGGCTTCAGGGTAAATAATGGCCGTGTCGCTGCGCTGCAGGTACTCCGCTATGCTGACTGCGTGCCCATCTCCTTCCTCCAGTTTCCTTTTGGCAAAATATTCCTCAAAGTCCGACGTGCAATTTGCGTTCTTCACTAAAACGAGAAAAAGGGGAAAAAAAAGAGGTTTGAGCGTGTCCGCCCCGGAGTGCTTGGGTCTGTAAGCATAACACACAGGCTGAGCTGCTCTACCGGAGCTGTGTGGCTGGGGCTGCAGCTGGATCCTCACCCTCATCGGTCTTGCTCTAGCTCCTAATAAAATTAATGTGGGCTTTCCACCAGCGTGGATGGAAGTAAGGGCGGGCAGTTAAATTAGCAGGAACATGGGCTCACGGGGCAGCAGGAGAAGTTTATGAGGCTTGGGTAATGCAGGTAATCCTTCATCTATGGAGCTTGAACCTTCAGGGGGCTCCTGGGAGACCCACAGCTTTTGGCATGAACACGGCTCGACCTACAGGACTGAGTTGAGCTGTCCCCAGATCCCACAGACCCCCGCTGACAGTCCCTGCGTGGGAGATGGTAGTTGCACGTAGTAAAGACCACAACTTCTTCTCCTTCAAGACTGGTCCTGCCTCCTGCCTCGGGCTACTCTTCCATGGTGGGCACAAGAAGAGAATTGCTCACAACATCTTCTTTTTACTTTTTTTTTTTTGTGCCCTCCCTAAAAAATAAACTTACAATGGGAGACTAGCTTGTTTTTAAAAAAGTATTTGCTTCATAGATTTCTACAAATAGAACCACATGTTTTAGCCCATAACCGGGATATCGAGCCTAAAACCACTTTTACAGTCTATACAGAGTTTTCCTTAAATTTAAAGCCAATTTTTTTATTGTCCATGCAATGTCCATGAAACATAATATATGCTCAACCACAAAACATCCCCTTACTAAAAATACGTTTTCCTCCTTCGTGTATTGCATTGAATATAATATTGCATACAAAAAAAGACCTTAAAGGTCTGGGATGTTATAGACAAATATTATTATAATTATACCAGGAAAAAAAGGAGCTGATCATTTTCTTGCATTTGGGGTTTTTTTTATTAACAAGTCTTGGAGGACACAGTTGTGGGAGGGAATTAAAGATACTTGGTTTTAACTGACCGTAAATGAAAAGAAAGTTTTTGATTGATTACATTTTTTAATGTATTTCTCCTAAGGTGAAATAAGAAAATGAGGCAAGGCCATAAACTATTCTACTGTTCATGTAAAACTAAAATAGTAAATGGCACAATTCTGCTCTTACTGATGCCAGGGAGCAATATGAAGTAAAGTCATGGAAATCAGAGGTGTTATGGCCCTGCAGGGTTATCCTGGCTTATAACCACTAGAAATGAGAGACTAACCAGCTCCTTGGTGTTTAGAAATAGGTATATGCTTTGCCTCAGTTTCCTACAAAAATGCAAAGCGATGCTGTCAATCAAAACAAGACATGACCTCTGACTGGGGCACAACTGGGAACCTGAAAGCACCTGATTTCAGGCACTGATCTCACCATCACTGACAAAAGTAGATATTCATCTATGCAAATGTCATCCCTTTAGCCGATAACATCAAATCCTCTGGCTGAGACAAATATGCCCTATTTTTCTTATAAGCTGAGCAGCTTCTCAACTGCTCTGCAGCATTTTAGTGACAGTGACCAAATGGCACAGGACCCTGCTTTGGGAAGGAAACTTCTGTTCCTATCGCAGAGGTTTTGTAGGGAATTGCTACAGCACCAACAGAGCTTGTCCCTTGGTCCTTCTGGAGCTACTGTTATCATTTGTCATTACAGGAGAAACAATATCGCCTTTCCACCCTCCCAAAAAACCCAAATTCTAGAAAAGGGGAGTGTGACTATGGAGGGCAAGACTGAGTTCCTTACCTCCATTTTGTTGCTGTGAGAGAAATGTAGCAAAATGGTGGTTACTGAAGTACACCTTGTGCACAAGAGCATAATTTGGACTTTGGTTTAATAAGAACAAAGCCAAGGCACTACTTTAGCTTAACACTACCCCCTCTCCACTCAAGCAGAGGTGGATCTAGCAGGTTGATTAATCTAGTGATTCTTTGAATCCCCTAGCAGTCTTCAATAACTTGAACTTTTGCCAGATTCAGGTTATGACCCATTAAATGCTACCTGTGAAGCACGGAAAGAGAGCTTTTCTCCAGAAAAAGAGAGATATAGGAAGAGAGCAGGAAGGGTAACAGGTGGGATGGCCTGAAGGATGTTTCCATGTCCTTCTCTTCCTCCTGGCAGGTTGCAGGGGGGGTGGGATAGGAGTTTACAACTGCATTTATAGGATGGGGATTCAAGCCACTGAGCAAGGCCTGAGTTAAAATTAGAAACGTTAGTCCCAAACTTGAACCTAAACAAGGTTCTTCCTTCCCAGCCCCCAAGTCTATCTGACCCGACAGGCTGTGGAGGATGGCCGTGATATTACTGGCCTTGGCTTCCTAATTCTCTGGATTATTTAGCTTCTATGTCTGTGCATGCAATCCGGGAGCTAAAGCAAATGTTTATGTCTACATTATAAACCCCTAAAAACAAGGGGATTTAGTGGAAAAGCTGACAGATCCTTAACTGAAACAATACAGCCAGCGCTGCAACGCTGCAGATTAACATAAAGAGCAAAAGGTGACCATGTGTATCTGGTTTCCCACCAACGATGTTACTGACAATTCAACATGGCTGGAAGCTCACCCAGTGTTACTAAAAAGCCCCATCTGATAACCATTAGGTTTCTCTCTTGATTTCTGGGGGGTGGGAGGGGGACAGCTTGCTTCCCCACCCCGTGCCCTAATTAATTTTCCATGCAGAAAGTCATGTTCTTGGATTCCTCATCGGCCGACACCACGCACACATTGCACATCCCCAGAACTTCAGAGAGATCTACAGCGGGTGACCTCACCAAATAAGTCTTTTTTTTTTTTTTTTTATAATTAATTATTGGAGCCTTGGAGAGCAGAAGCATTTTCAGTTCCAAAAGCCGATGTGGCCGTGTCACATAAAAATAAAACGCATTAAGGAAAGAGCTATCTTTGGAGGCATTTAGGACCTTTCAAGATAAAGTGAGAGAGAGGTTCAAGGGAGCTTGGGAGACCAGTTATTTTGTGTGGGAACTCGTCCTGCGAGATGGTGATAGCTGCCCTTAATCGCAAACAAAGCTAATAAAACCACAGCCTTCATTAGCCAGGAAGTGAGAGGCCCCCATTGGTACACACAGATTACAGCCTGAAAACGGCCTGTCCTCCAACCTGCCAAGTTTTACTTCTCTTTTCCTCCCCCAAAGGTGTTTTTTTTTCTTTTCCCTTCTTTAAATTATATTAAGAGATCTTTACTCGAAGCTTGTCAGATGTTAGTAATCCAGTAAACCAGGAAAATGTTTCGGTTTCTTTACAGGGAATTCTTTGATCTGTTTTCTGAGAACACTCCAGTTGTAGTAACAGGTACAATAAAACAATCCATAGGAATTTATTCATTCACACTTAAAAAACCTTTTCTGCAAAACATCGTTTGGTCAAGTAACCATTTCAGAAATCCCAGGAATATTTACAAATTAATTTAGTGGGACCAAAGACTAAAATTTTCGCTCTAATGGTCACTTTCACTTTTCCATTATAAAGTCTCTATGAATAATTATAGTAATGCAACTGATTAATGTATGGATAATAAGATTTCTTTATGTATCACTAGGAAGTGGCCATTCTGACACTAGCAGAATAATTTAATAACAGAGTCTTTTTCTTTTAGTTTTCTTTCTCCACTAGTTATGTTCTACAATGAACGTGGTGCTAAAAACAGACCTTTGCTTTTTCAGGCACCTATAGCAAGCTTGCTGGTTGGATGTATGTGAATGAGTCTGAAGTTGTATCTTCTATCTCTATGCTCAGCTCAGGTCATGGAGTACTACAAGATCTAGTGTCAAGAGGGAGAGGCACATGGTGTTGAATGAGAGAAACCTTCTTGGCCTGGCTGGAAGACCACATATTAATCTGTAGGAAGACCTAAATGGCTTTCATGGATACCAGAAGTTCTCTGTGGTATGGTTTTTGCTGAAGATGGAAGTCAAGGATCCAACTTCTTTCATTGGGTCATGTCTCAGCCTCACCTCAGCTATTTTATTAAACCTCAGTATTAAATCCCCCTATTGCCTTCAGGGAAAACTTGAGGACAGACACTTAAGAAAGGCCCAAAGCCTATAGTGAGGCTGAAGAAGAAAACTTCGAACATTTCCCAGACTATCTAGAAAGTACCTCCAGTGACTCAGGGTCTGATGCCTTTCATGGTTGGGGCACCTCAATAGGCAAGCCAGAGGAGTTTTTACTCTGCATGAAGGATGCTGCAGCTCCTAACTGTCACCTGGCATTTTCCACTGAAAGTGACAAGACTGGCAAAGGTATTTCAATTATCAGATTATTTAATATGACTAAATAATCTGACATTGCCCTTAAGACACTATGGAGACTGTAGCCATTACAGAAACCCCACCTACCCAGGCATCAGCCTCCACTGAAGGACGTGGCTCCAAACACCTCAGTGATAAGAAAAAAATCTGAATTAAGCACCAGCAGAACACTGGACAACTCGTAGTGGTGATTTCAGCAAGTCCCCCATTGCAGCAAAGAAGCATCTGGAGTGAAGAGGAGCCTGGGACATATGCACAGGATGTCTGGGGTAGGAATTGCCAGGTGCAACATCCAGATCAGCTTTTGCATTATAAATGCTGACCACCTAAAATGGAAAGCCCTCTTTGAACCACAAGTTTGTAGTGCACCAAGCGAGGTAGGGGCAACCTTTATCTTTCCCCTCCCCCAGATAACTGATTTCAGAAAAGACAGGACACCCAATAGGTGCCACACGGAGTTAGTGGGGGTTGTGCAGGGTCTCATCAGCACCCTGCTCCTACAGAAGTGTCGTGAGGCCAAAGTTGAGCAGGCAGAAAAGACCATCAGATACCAAAAGGGAAGGGACTAAGATGACATGAAGCCCTCTCCCTCATGCAGACCACATTGCAAGTATGAAAGAGCCAAGGCCTGTTATGGTAAGAAAAATATGTGCAAAGGAAGTTACACGGACTGATAGGGGACCTCAAAGTCTCTGGTAATGCTAATTCAGATAACCATCAAGTCTTATTTCCGAACCAGACGTCTTTTAAAGTCCTGTTTCTCCAAGTGCTAAGCACAATTTGTCACTTTATTAACATCCCTTGGAAGTAAAAAAAGCTATGAAAAATCATATGTATCCAGTTCCGTAGGGCAACATCATTAAGTACATACGTAATGACAAACTGCGCCTCAGTGCCACCCTCCTTTCATGCATTAGAAATCTAATGGATGAAAAAAGCAGTGACACGGTTTTACTTTCCTATTATTTCCCCCCTCGAGAATTATGAAGTAAATTTCTTGTGTTATTTAATAAGAGCATTGGGGTTTTATGTGGGTGTTACCAACACTAGGAAAGTGTGAGTAATAAAATCCTTGCAAGACTTAGGTGCCACCTTTTACAGTAATATTTTTCAAGGGCATTACCTATGAGCTAAATCTCATAATGGAATGCATAGAAATTGTAGTTATACCAGAAAACACTTTTAACTGTGTAAAATCAGGGCTATCTGCCACATCTCAAATTGTGACAAACTGCGACAGAAACGTTGAGTGATGTACGGCCTTCAGCTGTGCTGAGGATGGAGTGGGGCCTTGTGGCCTTTGGAAAGAACACAGTAAACCCCAGAGTTCATTTGGATTAGAAAACAGTAACAGAAGCCTTTTGCTGTTTTGCTCTGCTACAGGGAAGGAGAAAAAAAGAAAAAGAAAAAAAAAAGAAAAAAAAGAGATAGCTCAGAGAGATGCCTCCTAAATATCTCTGTCCCCTTTTCTTGCTCCACAAAATGTATTGATTTCTAAGAAGAGGTGAAAAGAAAGAGATGTGGAAAGTGTGTGTGGGGGGGGAAGATTAGCCAGAAGCATAATAATCTCATAAATATGCATTTAAAGTGTGTGTGTGTGTCTGTGTATCTATGTAAGGGGTTTATGTGTGTCTTGCTGAAAAGATGTTTTCAGTCTCTGAAGTAGCTTACTCTGTGCACCATGCGAATCTGGGGTTGCCAAGAAGGGTGCACCCCATCCTCATTATCAAGCTCTTTGTACAGTCTCTCTCATTAAAAGACTACTGTATCTAGGTCCAGCTACTTTAAACTACACAAGATTTGCCCTCACTGGGAAAACATCTCCTCACACTACTGAAAACTCTCAGCTCACAAGGATGCAGTTAAAAGGAGTTAGGGGCTGAAATGTTGTGTGGCATGGGAGGGGTAGCAAGGACTCTCACCAAAGGAGTTTGTCAGTGCACTGTTGTGATCATGTTAGGGGGAAAAAATATATTAAAAAGGATAATTTTGTAAATGTTTCCCAATTGTTCAACTGAAAACAAGAAATTGTTTTATCACTTCATGCACAGCTAATTCTACATAATACCAAAGAAAAGCGTTGCTCACATCATGCAATATCTTACCTGTACCATTGTTTCCAGTGGTCTGAATTGTGGCTTCAGGCCCCATAGTGTCATAATCTTCCTTCATTTCTTCTGTGAAATAAGCATGTACACGTTTAGCATTTGCACATTATTGAATTGCTTACAAAGCTAGGGAGCAAACTGTGGTAACGGGGAAGATCCTGCTCCGGGAAGGAGAGAAAAGGGCTGTTGTGGACCCCTATACAATGGCTTTGTTCTGGCAACTGAATGAGTTCAGCGGTGCTGGGTGGACGAGAACTTATTTACTTTAAACATGACAGCCAGTGGTGGAAAACAGAACTATTTGTTCGGAGGGAATGAAGGGCCTTTCCCAATATCAAATCTCATAAGCAGTTGGGTGAAAAAAAGGGATTTTTTTTAAATATTTTTTTTTTCCCCTCTGGTTTTAGAAGAAATAATCAGTTAACAGACACTGTAAAATCTATACCTGGAAGAAACTGCAAATACAAAACAAAGACATAAGAAGTTCTTATATCTCTATTTCTATCTATCATCACACAGATCTTCTGAGCTGTCATAGTCATTTTAACCTCACTTGAAGCTCAGCGTGTATTAATACCAAGTGGTGCAGAAATGTGACAAATCTTCAACTGTGGGCAGTTCTTCTCTGCCCATACGATTTGTTTGTGTCTTCCGTGCACTCGCTGTGAGCTGACAAAGTCAGCCTTTATGGCCATAAATTGGGTTAATTCACATGCAAATGAGCGTGATATGTGTAGAATTATTTACTATCTATTTCTCATGGATCAGTTTTTACTTTCCATGATACTATTCGGAGGGAGTTAAAAGCCTTTCGAAGGGGTTGGATGCAGCTCCATCACTGGGGGGAACGTTTATTTTCATAGATCTTTCAGCCTGCCTCAGAGTGCCTGTCAAACTTGGTTTCTTGCTGCTAATTTGTTAGTTCATGTGCAACAGGTATTCACACATACAGCCTGGTTAAGATTTAACCCTCCAAAGGGTTTTCACAGGCAAAAATAAATACATATAACAATTCTTTCTCGCCTTTTCAACTTCTCATAAATACCAGCCTTCCATTATTTGAAGACATGCACAAACATACAATCTTTTTTTCTTTTTTAAGTGAAAAAAATTAGTATTAGAGATTAAAGCAGATATTTCACTTAAATCTTTCACTTAGCTGCACTTGTATGAAATGAAATGTCAAAGGCACCCAGAAATGATTCAACAACAACAATTAAAAAAAAAAAAAAGAGAGAGAAAGAATTTCCCAGAAACAAACACCAGTCAATGATGATTCAGGAAGATGGATGCTGCCCGACCAATCAAGTGATAGACTGGCAAGAAGATCAAAGCCTGCTATTAAAATCTTATTGATACACAAAGCTTTAAAATCCTTATTACTCTTTTTTTTTTTTGCAAGAAAAATTTTGATGAGGACAGAAACTGGCCCAGTATTAATCCATTTCCATGACAATGATTTGACTGAAGATAGGGGGAATAATATAAACAGAGCACATTACTCTGTTCATTCCTAAATTTGTAATCTTGTAGTATTCTTCAGATGTCACATTCTACAAGTAATTAGTTGGTAGAATAACAGGTTCTAATTGTATCATTCTAATCAAAACTAAAGCACAGAATGACTTAATTCAGAGCTTTACAACCAGCATACAATACTGTGGTATAAATATACATGTTTATGGCTTTGAAGCTTTAAAAAAAAAAAAAAAAAAGAAGAAAAAACTTAATGAAAGCTCTCAAGTTAAAATATGCAGGTACAAACAGATGCTAAATTTGTACAAAAGCAGAGAATATGCAGACCAGATGAAAAATATTTGTTTAAACTGTACAGCAGTCAAGCCAGCCTTGATTCTTTTCCCAGATCTGGCATTCTGCCTCTCTAAGGATCATTTTCATGGGGATATCTTGCGTCCAAAACATTTAGGAGTTCAATATGTATTAATAAAATGTTGTCAATTATGATAATTGATCTGCTGGGCCAGTCTCACATCTGATATTTTTATTACAGCCTACCAGAAATTTTAATCTAAGGTACAGTATTTCTGAGAAGTTCAGCCTTAGATATAAATATAGTTATTGTGATTTTCTTCCTTGATCATCTCATGTGATTTCTGGTAGTAAGGAGTCACAAGCATCAGAAGTTTTCCATCTGAGGGCACGTCTACACAGTCAGCAAGGGGAAAACAGTTAACAGCTTGCCTTTTTTTTTTTTTTTTTTGCATAATAGGGGTAATGTTCAAGATTTCTGCTGCACTTCCTTCCTCATTGTCATTTTCTTCTGTGCTAAAGAGAAGTTAGAG
>VYZU01053787.1:102411-112411 GCA_013401355.1 Ceyx cyanopectus | reverse complement strand
AATTCCACTATTAAAAATGGCCCACGCTAACATTTAAATGTTGATAATAATTAGGCTGACATTTGAAATACAGTGGTTGCAGTGTTGTCTTGAAGATGTTCAGCTCAACATTACCTAACTAGCCCCTTTTCATACTTACATGCTTTCTGTACATTATTCTGTCAGTTACTGAACAAATAAGACATCAGTTGCTAATGTATTAACATGCAAAAACTACGCTTAAGGGCCAAACACTGCCCCCAATCCTCAATGTAACTCCCATTGATGTCAAGTACTGTTAAGGTTGTGACAACCAGTAAAAGAAGGGAACTGAAAAGTAGGGGATCAATTTTCTCCCTGATCTGCAAGGAATTTATGCAAACAGCTCCCTGTAGAACGAGGGATGGAAAGGCTGCATGTGTCATGCCATAGGATGGGGATGGGTGTTTTCCCATTGGCCAGGGCATTGGGGTTAACCTTTTGTGAAATTCCCCATCCCTTCAGGTGTGNCAACCTTTAGGGTTCTCTCTCACAAATAGTAGTAAATACTTTTAAACTAAATAAATAACTGCTGTCAGCTTCACTTACAGAAGCCCTCTTCCAGCTTTTGCAGAGCTGCATTAACCAAGGATGCCCATGTCCACAATGCAGCCCTTTGACATAGTTCATCATTCAGGTAAAACAATTTTAAATAGCCGCAATAATTATTCACACGGGTAAAGACAGGGCTGCACGAATCTTTCTGCACACTAATTATATCTATTTCACCAGTGTTCTTGCCAGGGGATTTTTCTTTTTCAGACTTTTGTGAAGTTCCATGACTAACTGTGTGCTTCTGTTGTTTCTGTGTATCAGATCAGACACAGAAATATTTAAAAAAAAAAATCATCAAACCCAGCCTCATGATGTAAAATTCAATATAATATCATCACGGCCTTTGCTTTCCCATTTTCAGAAGTTAACTGTTGTCACCACTATCAGCACAAACACACCTCAGCAGCCCAGATCTGCCTTTTACAGGAAAACAAAAAGGATTTATTTTTTTTATAATAATTTACAATAGTTTTTCCAAATGTGGGTCACTGGGCACTTGATGCATTTCAAGCTGATTACTGTTTTTGCATATATGATGCATAAAGTTGTGCTCAGTGTCGAGAAATGAAAGCCCTCCTACACAATGCATCCTAACTTCAGACTCTGTTCTTTCCATTAGTTTGAGCAAGAAACTTCAAGCTTCACCCAAACTTTACATGTGTGACGGAGCTACAGAGACGGCACAAAAACAAGTTGCTTCAAGTCTACAGAGAAGAACCTAAAGAAGTCCCCTCTGCAACTCAATGAACAGGAGGGAAAACACATCATCAGCTGGCTCAAAACAGGTGCTCATTTTACATCTAAGCTGTAGCAAAAAGTCAAATAAAGACAAGCAATAAATGCTGAGACCAGTGCTGGGATCCAAAATTTCACAGGAATTAATGATAATTCCGTGTAATGGTTGCACTTGCAAAACATGCTCATAATTATGCACAGGTACTGTCCCGGATTGCAGTGGTACTTGCCATTTAGTGCTGTGTTTACATAGTAAGAGATGGATCAGACCAGAGAAGTATCTGAATTATTGGCATGACGTTCCATTTTGTGCTGAATCATATTCAAGTTTCGTTTTCTGTAAAGGGGTTGCCAGAGAGTACAGAGCTCAGACTTCAGCTGCCTCCAGAACAACTGGGATGTGCACAACTATGACTCTCCAAAAAACCGTATATAAAAGGCTTGGACTTTAGTTCTGACAAACCTTATTTTCAGTTGAAATCGTTATATTCAAGCAAACCTTCTCCTTAAAATAAATGATACCCCAAATAGTACCATCCGGGTGTTTAATTTTACAGACAGATTTAAGCAAACAAGATGGGTTTCTTTGCTGTGGTGGCAATGCGGTGGCGAAACTACATGTGATATCTTCTTCCCACAACAGTACCTGCTGAAAAAATTCCACTATTAAAAATGGCCCACGCTAACATTTAAATGTTGATAATAATTAGGCTGACATTTGAAATACAGTGGTTGCAGTGTTGTCTTGAAGATGTTCAGCTCAACATTACCTAACTAGCCCCTTTTCATACTTACATGCTTTCTGTACATTATTCTGTCAGTTACTGAACAAATAAGACATCAGTTGCTAATGTATTAACATGCAAAAACTACGCTTAAGGGCCAAACACTGCCCCCAATCCTCAATGTAACTCCCATTGATGTCAAGTACTGTTAAGGTTGTGACAACCAGTAAAAGAAGGGAACTGAAAAGTAGGGGATCAATTTTCTCCCTGATCTGCAAGGAATTTATGCAAACAGCTCCCTGTAGAACGAGGGATGGAAAGGCTGCATGTGTCATGCCATAGGATGGGGATGGGTGTTTTCCCATTGGCCAGGGCATTGGGGTTAACCTTTTGTGAAATTCCCCATCCCTTCAGGTGTGCCATATTGCTCCCTCTTTCTTCCTGTAACAGAAGAGTAAGTGGTTGCTCAATTAATTCACCAAGCAAGCTGAGTCCACCTAAGTACAAAAATATGCTCTTCTCCTTATTGGGTAATGATAACTCTGTGTCATCCCCACATGAAGAACTTGACGTTCATTATGACTTATCTATGTGTAGACAGCCCTGGTCAGGAATGGCTGGTGGGATGAGAAGAAACCACAGGAGAAGCCTTAGGAGTAACCTATAGCTTGGCCAAGCCTGGGAACAGAAGCAAAGACTGGCTTCTTTCAGCTGGTTCTTGGACATTCCCAAGCCATAACCATGTATTCTAGCTTGATGTGTGCAAAGGATTTAGGACAAAAAGGCTTCCACTGGGGAAATTCTGCATGTAGATAAGACAGTGCTGGTTTTTATGTTCTCTTACTCTGTAGATAACAGAATCCTGTAATGCTCACAACACTGTGAAGCACATTAAGTATAAATGATACAATCTAAGAATGAAGTAATAGCATTACCCTTGCATTTCCTTGCTTTTGTCATCTACAGACTCTAAACAGAAAGGCCCTTACCTGCTTTTTGTGTGTCTGATTGTTATCTCCTCTGTTCTATAACTAACGAGTGCCTCTCATCCTAAGAGAAATGAGGATGATACAAGTGATAGGACAGGAAGCTTAAGGTACACCCACTCTTTTCCCACCAGAATAAACACTGTTCTCAGGGAAGGTACACTGATAATAAAAACACATTTAATTTTAGACATTTCTCAGGCAACCATAATTGGTATGGGAATGATGATTCTAATAGAATGTACCATCAACATGTAAACTAAAGACAGCTTAGGATTTAAGAGGAATCATTTTGCCAATAGGTAGGACCTCAACTGTCCTGAAGATGTAGAAAGGAGCAAAACCAGAGAAATCTGAAATTAAGGGGTACTTAGTTCGCAAAGCTGATGCTCAGACCTCACCCTGACAGGTTGACTTCACACCTAAGTTCTTTGGAATATGCATTTAGTTGAAATAAACCCACAACAGACTTCAGCAAGAGGTGGTGATACTATTTGAACCCCAGCAGCAAACCCACTACAGAACTGAACAAGAGACTGTGATATAACTTTGAAATCCATTAGCAAGGAACGCTCCTGTATCATGTAAGCAAATTTTTTTTTTCCCTATTGTATTTTTAGCTAGAATCCTGAGGCCATCACCCAGGTTACAGTGTCAGATGAGATATACTACACATCAGTGAGGCTCTTGTCTTTTCAGGAAGTGTTTGTTTCCTTGTTCCTGCTAATGACAATGGGATTCGTCAAGGTTTATATATCTTGATTGGGAGACATTAATTTTGGCAATTATGTGGTCAACCAATCTCTGCTGTCCTTGTGGCTGTCTTTGCACTGAAGTGATAGACCAGTTATTAGACGTGGGTGAACCAGAAGCAGATTTCTCTTCCTATGAATCTTGAGGGTGTTGTTGACATCACCTACACTAGATTCCCTGACTGGAATTTCTCTGCTGAATACATACTCTTAAATGGTTGCACAGCATTAAGAGCACAGCTGAATGCTTTTAGACATATAAATAATTGATTATTTATTTACCCTTCAAGATAGCCTTTTCTCCTGGTAGATTATAGAGCATGTTCACAGGAGAAACAAAAGCATAGCCTGGAGGAAGACAATATACCTTCCGTTTTTGCTTGAAATGAGTATGGAATTGGTATGACTCTAATGTTCATGATGTTCAAGAAGATTGTATTGTTGCTTAACTGTATCCTTGATCTCATTTTTATTATTTGAAAGTATTTAGGAACATGTCTTCTAAGTCTTGAGAGATTAAATTGTCTTATGAGGAATCAAATGACAGAAGAAAATTCTCTCCATAGGAGTGTAGATCAATACATTCACACCTGTTTGCCTGCCCAAAATCTGCTTCCCTCTTTCTTTAAACATAGAGTACAAAACTACTCTCAGAGTATTCTACTTACAGAGTTTCAAAGGGAAAAAAAAAATAAATCTTTTGGAGGACTAGAGAGACAAGTGAACAAGAAAAGATAGATGAACAGTTGTGAGCTCTAGTGATGGACTCCCTATGTTTCATGTCATTTATTTTAGTTTGAGTCCTGCTCTTGATAAATAGGCATCAAAATAAAATATTTTGCACTTTTCAAAATCCATGTGTGTGTTCTCGTGTTCTAAATGTTGTGGAATGATCAAACAGAAAGGATCTGGCTGCAGAGCCCTGAGTTCACAGCATTTATTTTGAATTTATATAGGAGAAAACTGCTTTTTGCATATCTGCCTTTTGACTAGATTACCTTCCTTTTACTCCCACAGTAATTTTAAACCACTTAATTGACTTCAATAAAAAAGACTCCAGATAACTACAGAATTTGGTCCACTGTTCCTACTGACCAATTGAAAAAAAAAATAAATCTGGCTACAGAAAAGACAGAAGAATGCAAGATTTACAGCACAGAGTGAGAGCCAACCCTGTGTTCTGATTAGCAGTTTGGATGCCATTGTTCTGTCTGGAAAACACATGTCATCCCCAGAATCACCCAAGCTGTCCATTGACATCTGCCAACATATCCTCCATCACCCTTCTCTTTCTTCTATCTCACTCTCATCCTTACACCTCTTCCCTCCTCTCCCTGCATTTCCGAAATCCCCATCAGTGCTCCAATGCACTGAGGAGTTACCCCATCTGAAAACTAATGTGGCTTTCACCCCCCACAACATCACCTTCAGTCTCAGGCTGGCTGCCTCAAAAATAACAGAAAATAGACCATTCCTCTGAGTCTTCTACCATGTCAGATTTGTGCAGTGTTTCTCTCTGGGGACAAAATTCATAATAGCCCAGAGGCTTCATATTTTTTAAATTGTCACACTAAGACTTGAGTGCCTCCATGAAAGAAGCAGTAGAAAGAGATGCCTGAAGGTAGGCTGGGAAGAATCCAAAATGATGCCAGGTTTCCTTCTACCTTCCCATCAATAGTGTCTTTGAAGAAGCAGCCTCTTCAGAAAAGAGAAAAAATAACTTTCTCTTTAGTTAAAAAGGCTTCCATGGTTTCAGTTTGGAGACTGACAGTTACGGTAGCTTTGTTACCTTAAAATCTATACAGCCTCATGGTTTGCAGTGGATGGCTTTGCCTCCACAAGTTTTGATGATGTCCTTGAAAGAGAAATATAGATGTATAGCTTCATTCGGCGTTGACTTCGGAGGTGAATATTTTATCCCCTTTCCTTTGCCTGGCTGTTTGCAAACAGTAGTGATGACTCCTACCCAGTATGCCCAAGAATTGTAGCAAGGGGGTGGAAAAAGTAATAAAAAAAATCAAAGCTTTTGCCAGACTAGAGCAGTTCCAAGTCTTATAGTTCTCCTTCCTCACTGCAGCAACTGATGATGAGGGACAAAGATGAAAGATGAGCTGGAACTGTATATTGTTGTCTATTTTCTTCTCTCCTGAAGTCACTTGTACTATTTTCATTACTGTTTTTAGCTTTTATATAAAAAGAAGAGATTCTTAACTAAAGAAAAATGTTTTCTGATGCCTACACTTTTTTGTATATAACTTTTTAGGGAATACAATCTCACATTCTTGCCATTTGTCTCGGGACTCTTCCATCTCACTACAGTATAACTTCCATCAAAGGATGATTTCTGATTAAATATATGGGCATGGAAGTTTCTGAAAGACAGAAAATTACTATTTATCCACCTTATGTGTCTATCAATCTGTAGAGAACTTGTGCTTTTTTTTCTGTGAAAGCCCTAAAATACAGTTTGTACAATGTTGTCACACCCAGGCGGAGCTACAAGAGCTGAACATGAATCTTAGGAACCCAGCTTTCCCACTTTCTACCTGTAAGAGCTGAAGTTTATGACTGCCAGCAGAATACCTGGAGCCCCCAGGTAGTGGACTTCATCAATAAAAATTAAATTATCCTAAGGTTACTCACCTAGGATGTATTTTATAGAAAAACAACAACAAAAAAAGAATTGAAAAACCCTAAAAAAACCCCACTCTTACTCCCACAAAATGAATCTTGACCAAGAAAGCCATTTTTTAATTTATTTTTTTTTCTGGTCATATAGGACTGGGATAGTGGCTGAGTGGCTGTGGATAGGTGGTTTGTGTGTTCTTGTTAAATGAGTCAACTTGTCCTTCATTTTCAACCAAGGAAGTAAAATCCACTACTAGCACAATAGCAAAGAGTTGCTGAGTATCTAATGTCTATTAGATAGGCAGGTGGGAGGAAAGGTAAGAATTACCAAAATATCTTAGGGTGAAGATTTCATTATTTTAAAAAAAAAGAATAAAAAAATCAAATGTTTCCTGAAATCCCTGTGAAATGAGATTTATTCTGCAAAACTATCATCATGTGCTACATAAATCTGTGTCTACAGACATCATTCAAATGGTGGACCATTCAGAAGGCAGGTCTTAACATCCACACAGCTACCAGGAGGAGTGATAAAAGATCACCTAACACACTTTTTGTACAACAGTAGCACATTGGTTACCTAAAGTGGCTGGAAAGACCCTTCATGAATGGATGCAAGGAGCAGCAGAGATGAGCATCATTTGATATAGCCCTATTGGTGCAAAAAAAAAAAAAGCCNCATCAAAGGATGATTTCTGATTAAATATATGGGCATGGAAGTTTCTGAAAGACAGAAAATTACTATTTATCCACCTTATGTGTCTATCAATCTGTAGAGAACTTGTGCTTTTTTTTCTGTGAAAGCCCTAAAATACAGTTTGTACAATGTTGTCACACCCAGGCGGAGCTACAAGAGCTGAACATGAATCTTAGGAACCCAGCTTTCCCACTTTCTACCTGTAAGAGCTGAAGTTTATGACTGCCAGCAGAATACCTGGAGCCCCCAGGTAGTGGACTTCATCAATAAAAATTAAATTATCCTAAGGTTACTCACCTAGGATGTATTTTATAGAAAAACAACAACAAAAAAAGAATTGAAAAACCCTAAAAAAACCCCACTCTTACTCCCACAAAATGAATCTTGACCAAGAAAGCCATTTTTTAATTTATTTTTTTTTCTGGTCATATAGGACTGGGATAGTGGCTGAGTGGCTGTGGATAGGTGGTTTGTGTGTTCTTGTTAAATGAGTCAACTTGTCCTTCATTTTCAACCAAGGAAGTAAAATCCACTACTAGCACAATAGCAAAGAGTTGCTGAGTATCTAATGTCTATTAGATAGGCAGGTGGGAGGAAAGGTAAGAATTACCAAAATATCTTAGGGTGAAGATTTCATTATTTTAAAAAAAAAGAATAAAAAAATCAAATGTTTCCTGAAATCCCTGTGAAATGAGATTTATTCTGCAAAACTATCATCATGTGCTACATAAATCTGTGTCTACAGACATCATTCAAATGGTGGACCATTCAGAAGGCAGGTCTTAACATCCACACAGCTACCAGGAGGAGTGATAAAAGATCACCTAACACACTTTTTGTACAACAGTAGCACATTGGTTACCTAAAGTGGCTGGAAAGACCCTTCATGAATGGATGCAAGGAGCAGCAGAGATGAGCATCATTTGATATAGCCCTATTGGTGCAAAAAAAAAAAAAGCCACAGCAGTAATTCATCCAAGTGGGAAGTACTTACTAGAAACCAGTGCCACAGTATCTGATATATTCCTACCAAAATGAACGAGTAGGATGCTCTCATTCCTCTCACCTCGGGTTTCAGAGGAGAGCCTTTGGGACCTTTGCCAAACCTGGGTATGTGGGGCAGTGCCCTGCAACCTTGGAGACTTCATAGTGGTACAGATCATCCTGGCTTGTGGGCTCTAATAGTTAAGGTTAGGATGAAATAAGTACAAGAAAAATCTCTATTTTACTGGAAGCACCGCTGTAATCATGACAGGAGAAAAGAATGAAACATTCTGGGACAACTTCTTCTCTTTTTCATTATCGATTGCTACTTCTGTGGCACTCTGATACAATCTCCTTCCTTTCAGTGGAACCAGAATCTGGACCTACACATCACTCAGCGAGGCCTTAAATTGTCCAGACTGTAATAAAATTAATTTATACGCACCATGTATACACATTAAAAAAGAAAAAAACATGGTTTTCTTCCCCCCTAGTAATACTGTTGATCACCTAATTTAAGCCATGCAGGAAAAAAGATCATAATAAAGAAATAAGGAGAGAACTATGACACTGATGCTTCAGGAAAAAAAACCCACGTCCCTAAACATGTGTCATTCATTAAGTCATTGAGACTTGTGCCTTCTCTTCTTTAGAAAATTACTCTGGTCCTCTTGCTTTCTACAATCTATACTATTGCACTTCTAAGGAAATAATACCTTGATAATCTGCACTTCAAAACCCAAGTCAATAATTGCCTTTGATGAGTGAATAAAAAAAAAAAAAAAAGTTAAAAAAAAAGGAATCTGAAAGACTGCAGCAAAGGAATGCTGGAGAAAAATACTAAAACTAGTGTTGCATTTCTCTGTTTCAGTGCAATTTACAATCTATTTGCCAACAGCTCTGCAATGATTAGTAAAATATGTCAAGAAGCTAAACAATGTAAGCATCACACTGAAAGAAATTTAGCTAGACCCCATCTAATTATTGTTGTACATGACAATTCCACAAAATATTTAAAATCAACAAGAAGAAAAGAAATATTAGCAGCCTTTTCAGAAAAATGCAGTTATTATCATGCCTGAAGGATATTCAGGAGGAATGTGAAAATAACTGTAATTTATTTAAGACCTGGAAGTATGAAATAATAAGCTACTGAACCATCAGAATTGTTTTGGTGGTGTTATCTGACATGAGGGCAGACCTTGTCTCGCTTTAAGTTTTATAGTAATAAGACCTTGGAAACAAAACCTTGAATAAACAGAACATAAAGAAAAGGGAAATGTGTCCTTGCATAAATAGATATTGTGTCTATCACCTTCTTCCAAAAACGTTGCTCAACTTTTATAACCACGTAGTAGGTAGAAAGTCAATAAATGCTGGGCTGCATTCAAATGTTCAGAAATCAGAGACTGGTCATTTGTGTAACTTAAAATGAGTAATATCACCATGTTAAGAAAAAAAAAAAAAAAAGGCAACCTTACAATGACTCTCTATTTCTATTAAGAAGTTCAGTATCTGGTGGCATTTTCTCCTCCTCCGCCCCAAAGATTAATAGCTACACATCTGACTCATTTTTCATATTGCATTTAACTCACAATTTAGAGCCTAAACAACCTGGTGTGTTTCAGCTCAGGAGGGGCAATCAGTTGCTTGCTGAAAGTTGAGAGAGAAAACTGTTTGATGTTAACCCTACCTTCTGATGTAGCCACATCTCGCCTCCCAAAGACACAGTTCTCTGGAAAGAAACCACCAAAGTTCCAGGCAAAAGCGTTGCACAGCTCTAGCCTCTCCATTAAAAACAAAAATCACAACCAAATAAAAAAAACCCAAACCGAAAAACACTGAATTGACTTGAAAATCTCTGCTTGCTTGGTTGGCAGCCCCCTCTCTGGGTTGTTTTGGGGCGGGTTTTTTTCCCCC
>VYZU01053787.1:89911-94911 GCA_013401355.1 Ceyx cyanopectus | reverse complement strand
ACAATACAAGGAGAAAAGAACAGAAGTCAGCGAGGATTGGGTCGGTTGGTTTTTTTTGTTGCCTTCGTGTAAAGCAAACACATCTTTGTTTCATAAAACGATGATGTGCAGGCCATTCGTCCCTAACGATCCTTTGGGGTGTGGGGAGAAAAAGAAATGTAAAAATGAGCAGAGAAATTCAGCTTAATATGCACGAGCGAGCGTTTCCCTCCCCGAATGGCACGCCGACTATGCAGACTTGCTGTTATATTTTTATCTTAATGCACGGCGTATTAGCCATTACGTCCTCGGCGTGGACACATGTTATCCTGACTGGAAGACGAGTGCCACATGGCAGGGATCCCCGCGCCTGTGTGGGACTCGGGGCTGAACCGGGATCTCTCGTCTGTAAAAATCTGTTACGAGCCCAATCCTGCAATACTCCCTCCGGTAAAACTGCCATTAGCTACAGGAGCTGATATTGTTAATTTCCATTTTGCCAGCTATAGGCTGGAGTTACTAACCGTTGTTCGTTCTAGGGACAGATTTAGGCCTAATGATAAAATTATACTTTTGCGCAATAACTCTCGCCCTTGGACATGCTCAGAAGTTTTATGGCAGTTCTGCAGCTGCTTAGCCAATTGCAGAAAAACAGCTTTTGGAAGCTCCTTCGCTGTGCTACCTGCAGAAAGTGTGCAAATCGCTTCCTTGCTCCTAATGCAAGAGCAATTAGTTTTACTCCTCCAGACTAAACACACGAACGTGATTACTGTTCCCAGTGTCTTGCTGGGGCTTCTCCTGCTGCCACGTTCCTACCAGCCAATTCGGTCTTTGCTCCATTGGAGATAATCCTGTTTAGTTACTCTACAAGCCTGTCCACTAACATGACAGACTGATGGCAACTCCGGAGCACCTCAGATGTCAGCGAACAGCATCTCCCATTAACTGTGTGGGAGGCCGCTGACAAAGTCAAATAGTTATGGAGATCCTCAGAAGGATCCATTATGAAGGTGTATCCACAGAAGGATACCACTACATCAGGAAGGCAGAAAAAAAGGGTGAGGAGTTTATTGCCCCCTTCAAGGCAAGACTACAAGGGAGCTGCAGAAGGAAACAGGCAGCAAAGCAAAACATCAGACAGAAAGATCTGCTTATCAATGTCGCTCCTTTTCACCCAGAAAGGCCCTTGGTAGTACCTTCTTGGCAGGTGAGCCATGAAGTATTGCAAGTTTTGCAGCTCTTGGGGCACCAGAGCCATCAGAAAAACACAGGGTATTCGAGAAGGCTCCTCTCCTCTTCCCTGGATGACTTGTCCCCATGGGATGGGGTTTCCTTGTCTACTATTTTATCACTCTTTAGCCATGACTTCTAGGAAGCCTGTAAGGCATTTATCATTATTAGTAAAGATCAACTTCACTGATGCAACTCACAGCAAAGGAATCGTGTAGAAACTAGGATACAAACCCCTTTCAGCAAGGGGGTTCAGGCCCAACACACCTCCCCGAGGGCGGGCAGGAGCTCAGCTGCTCAGGGGCTGCATCTGTGTTTGACCCTGGCATCTTTGTTTGCACCCTGGCACACACCCAGCCTGCAACCAGCTGCAGTGGCCACACGCCACAGGTATCTGTGGCACGAGCAAGTGGAAGTTGGGCTGTGACCCAACACCCAGCTAAACACCACTCTGCCTGCCTTTGATGGTTTGGGAAATGGGTAAGCAGGAGAGACCCTACTTAGAAAAAGCACCAAGCAAAGCCCTGGAGGAACCTGAGCAAAGGCAATATTCTTGCCTTTCTGACCTGCAGCAATTCTCCTTCCTGCCAGGGAGCAGGCAAGGCATTGCCCACCCTATAGAGAGGGTTCTTCTGCTGCACCTAGGCAGGCTAGAGAAGGAGAATTAGAGTTACAACAAGTTGGTTGCTAGCTTTCCAAGCCTGGAGAGCAAACTGAAGTGTATTATTAGCTCTTTTCTATTTGCCTCAAAAGCTGATGAAGAAGTTGGAAACCATACCATTCAACTGCCAAATAACTACAAAAATTCCAATAGCGCCTGTCGTAGAAGCCAAGGAACTCATTGAAAATGTACATTTGCATCCAAACCATAACAGCATTGAGCTATGATCTCACTCTGAGGTGGGCTCTCTTATTTTTTATTTGGTTTTGGTTCTTTGAATAATAAAGGAGGAAGCAAAGATTAAGCCTTACATTAGTATGGTCTTCTGGAGAAGAACAGGGAAAGTCACTGCTAGTCCCATCCCCATAGTGCTTCTTGAGGGTGGTGAGAGACTGTGTTCTCCAGATCTGCCATGGGTACAAGGAGGTGGCAACTCCACATTGCCCTCCTACATGACAGAGGACAGATCTCAGAGCCAAAACCTGACCCTTCCACATCCCCCCCATGGGAAGAAGAGGACAAAGTGAGAAGCCCCTTCCGTGGCTGGTGAGCTCTGCCCAGCAGTCAGGGCTATCCCAGCAGCTTATGGGAAATTCCACTTACCGAAGCAGGAGTCAATCACGTCTGCAATATCCAAGTTCAGACTCCTGGTCAAGTCTCTCATTATTGCAATTCTCATTTCAGTTCAGAAATTATGAATGGGACAGCCCAGCATTTTATCTTAAAAGCATCTGGTATTCGGGAAGGAGAAATAGCCAACTTTTTTTTTTTTTTTTTTAAGCAAGCCTTAATGTAAAAATGCTTGTGAGACTGGCAATTCTTATTAAAAGCTAGGTGGTATTTACCAGGTAATTATCCAGTTTTCTTACAGCCCTAGAGCAGAAGAGAGAATTTAGGAAACAAGGGAAACATAGGTGGGAAAAATATACGAAAAGAAAACATGTAAAAGAAAACACATTTAAATTTGTTTCCACATATGAGATCATATTTCTGGCACTTTGTAGAAGTCCTATGGAAGCTGTTATTTCCAATATAGGAATACTACAGTGACTAAATTGGTGTTAAATTTAAATCTATTCAGGAAGTAATAGTCAATCTGCATTCCATGTAAAGACTCTCACAGGCAAAATTATTTATACAAGGTAAAGTTGGCAAAAGGAAGTCCAATGAAAGAAAAGAAATTACATGTATTAACCCAACCCTTCCCAGTGAAATACTTCTGTACTTCAATAGCCCTTCCTCAGGAAAATAGAGTTTTAGCCAGTGTGAGAGTAACACATTTTGTTGAAGTGGAAGTGATGTTTCAGGAACTGCTATTTTAGATGCATTATGAAACAATATAGGGCCATGTGATCTTTTAAAGTGAGTGTCACTATTTGCAGACAGATTTTTACTAATCGGTCGATTCCACATGAAGTGTAAAATGCATCCCACAAATGCGCAGCTACGTAATTGGATAGATGTTTTCACAGATGTATATTTAATTTTACAACTTCTGAACCTTCCCTGCCTTTATTCATTAATTTCTGCAACATTTAGGTCCAAACTTTGCCACACATGCACAGCTCCAAGGAGGGCTGACTTTAATCATATTCACACAAGTTTTATGCCAGTGTAACTATTGACTTAAATCAAGCTTCTTAGACCATGATTTACATCAATATAGCTTTGACTAAGACTCAGTTGAAGATATGTGGAAATAACTTTGCCAGAATCTCCCTCTGGGTTCTTTTTACTACTGATTGTACAGAGCAAATAATTATTTTGGGCCAACATGTATCAAAACTTAAAATACTTTAAAAACATGGGGAAAAGGGAATACCTGTTTTTCAGAGGGCTCTCTCTAAGCTCATGCACGTTTTCCTGGCTTGATTTTGCTTTTTCTTTTTGGAGATGTACATTTTGTCATGTGCATACTATCAGAAGAGCCAAAAAAAAAAAAAAGTTTGTTTGTTTTTTTGTTGTGTTTGTTTGGTTTTTTTTTAAATAACATAAAATTCAGTATCCCATATTTAGACAGTTAATGAAGCACAGTTATGTGTCAGCCAACTTGTCCCCTCCTAGATGCAGTGGGTCAAGGGCGTGTCTAAACACACAGAATGGAGCCCTGCAGAAAGCCACACAAGAAATACATAGCCAAGGAAGACAGGCTGGAGAACATGCTCCTTTCCAGAGCACATGCAGACATCAATCCCACCAAAGGCAGCTGCAGAGACCCCAGACAGTGTCATCAGCCTGATAAGAGGTCACAATCTTCAGGGTGAAGCCCATGTCACAGATTTGTTGTCATGGGATGGCTAGCTGAGGCCAAGCACACCAAGGAGCATCACAAAAAGGCCTCAAGGTAAAAAGAGGAGCCACCTCAGCCCACTACCCAGCATCAGGGTGGACCATGGGATCTTTCAGCCAAGTGAGACACTTGAGTGGGGATCTCCCTCTGTTAACCACACAGGCTGAGCCCGGTGGGTCCTTCCTGTCCCCTCACCTTCATTAACTGTCCCAACTGCTCATCTTGACCTACCTATGGGATTTAGGTGCCTCTACTGAATTCCTGCACCCTCAGGGCCCAAGCAGCCACAGCCACTGTTTATTCTTGCTGTGCCCAGCCAAGCTGCCTTGGACCCACTTCCCCATCCCCTTATAAGGGCACGGTTTGACCATTAGCCCTTCATATTGGGTGGCCTCACCTCCACATTTCCTCTTCCTTTCTTCTGAGGTAGAGGTGATTGCACACCGGGGACATTCTCATCCTGGCATTGACCATGAGAAGCCACTACTGTGAGGCACAGGCCATCTTCAGAGGAACTGCAGCCCCAGGAGGAAGGACAAAACACCAGAAAGCTTGTCGAATTGACCCAGTGATCTGCTCAGGACTCCTGCAGGGCGGAGAATCACAGCCTTTGTGCTTTTTTTGGGACCTGCATACTTTTCTGTGTGCCACAGGACAAGCCACTCCACTATGTTACCAGTTTGGAGATGTAGAAAGAGATGAAACCCTTTCATGAAGCCTGGGCTCTGTAAGGCTCTGTACACTACGTCCTTTTGGTCAATTTGTCATGATGTGTATAATGGGCCTTATTGTGCTTGCCTAGGCCTGGATAAAGCAGCCTCTGTGTGTCCAAGCGTGTAC
>VYZU01053787.1:37411-84911 GCA_013401355.1 Ceyx cyanopectus | reverse complement strand
AGCATCAGTGGAGCGTGGGTACGTCTGGGATGCTAAAAACCAAGGAAATCCATCAAATCGTCAACATATAGGATGTGCGTTTGGTAAACGTGGCCACAGTTAACCAAAAAGCACAATTTTTACCCCAACAGGAAAGATTTCATTTGGTCTGCATGTGACTAGGGAGCTGATTTCATTTCCTGTAAAACCCCCCTCAAATGCTGCAAAGTTACCTGACTCAGCTGCTTGTAGAAATCAAATTCAGTCCGAGATAACAGCTAATCATTTGTCACAGTAAGAAGCAATTCCCTGAAATCGGAAGGGAAAACCTGCCGCTTCAATCCGCAGGTCTGTCAGATTGCTAGAAATTACATTCTGCTCTGACTAACCTCTGCACTTGGATTGCTAACAACAAGCAGCCCGGTCTATCAAAAGAGAATATCATACAACCAGGAACAGCTTTTGATTTGTTCTATTCCAATAACCTGAGAAAAGTTTATGGACATGCATTGCTGCCTAGACCTCAATTTTCACCAACCTGCATACTATTTTGAATTTATAGCCCCACATCCCCCCACTGTAATGTAGGTAAAATTTACAGGCTGATTATCTGGTACTTCATAGGAAGAAAATTAAAGTTGATTTTATAACTGTACAACAGATATTTGGTCTTTGAGACTTTGAGTAAGGATGGGTGGTTTGGATACTCCAATTAAAATGCCAAAAAAAAAAAAGGGGGGGGGAATTGATGAACTTTATGGAGAAGGAAGCTTTCAAAATGCAATTTATATTCTTTAGAAATGTTCCCAGAGAGTAAATTAAATGTATACCCTTCTATGTAAACACTATTTGTGCAGCAGTCATGTTATAAGTTTAATAAAAAATGATGTATCACCCCTGTTTGTAAGATTTATAATTCACATGGCAGTAGTGAATCTGGGAGCCTGGCCACAATGCATTTTCTATACTTAACTGTTATCTACAGTACGAGGACACTCACAACTTTGGTAAAAAAGGGGCAAAAATAGTTCAGTGTTGTTACTAGACTTTTTCTCTTTTTCTTTTTTTTTTTTTTTTTTGGTAAGGAGACATTATTAAAATTGAAAGCTTGTATCTCAAAAGGCCAAAGTTACCCACGGGGTTACTGTTCTTAGCAAGACATGTTTAGGCAAATCCATCCTCTGTACTTTTATTAGCAGGTAATGAAAAAGTGTAAGTTAAAGTGTGAAAGGACTCTGTTTTTTTTGAAAACTACTTCAGCAAATACCTTTATCTGGCAGAGCCTCTTTGTATTGTAATTACATAGAAGACAAATCTTCACAATAATTCATAGAGAGAAAATGCTAATGTGCAGGTTGTGGCAGAAACTAAACCCAAGCAATGAGATTTGTAGCTACAGATGATTCCCCACCTCACACTGTGATTTTGAACAATTTTTTTTCCCGCTTGCCTGAAGAGGTTCAGGGTTCCACTCTCTCACTCAACTGCAGCTAAAAAAGTTACTTCTTCCAAGCCTCTTCTTTCTGCTGTGCTCCTTTTTCCCTTGAAGTACAAAAGGCAAACACCTCACCAGACTGTTGATTAAAGTAGACGGAACTTAGGAGGAGAAACTATGAAGAGTTTCTAGCAATTAAGCAACATTTTACATCAGGACACAGCTCTTTACAACCTTTCCAGATTCCTGCTCATCACTGCTCCTGTTCTAAAAACATGCAAACTCTGACTTACCACAACAGCTTGAAGGACCAGCTTGGATAAATATGTATTTTTGTGATCTCTATTGGTTTTGCACATATGGTATCATCTACCTGATTGATTGTAAGGGTTCCATTGACTAAAAACTGAAAGGATTTTGGTGTAGACATTCATTCTGAAAGCACATATTCATCGTGGGGCATTGCCACAATCCCCTAAACGTGGAGTCACTGCCATGCATGGTGTCTGTGAGTCTCTCGTGTAATGAATCACTGACTGACAGACCCCATTGGAGTCCTGACACTTTACCCTCCAGATCCCAGCCACGTCCCTGACTCCAGGAAAAGGGCAAGGGGCTGGCTGCTCTCCCCACTAGCCACCTCCTCCAAACCACAGCTTTTAGTTCAGAGCCTTTCAGTCTTTTTCTTTTTTTTTTTTTTTTTTAAATCTCAACAAGGCCATGCTAATTGTTTGCAAAATGAAGAAACGGATCCTGCAGCAATCTTATCCCTCTGATAACTCCTCACAATTTGCAATCGAGTTCCCTCTAGCATCGACCATGGAGCAGGGTCTGTGTTTCTTCATCTAAGAGCATTTTTCACTCCTTCCCTTCTTCCCTTCTCGCCACCACACACACAACCTGGGAGACAGACTATATTAAAAACCACTGTAAAACAAATAACTACCTTCATGGGGAAGCGTGTTATTTCTTCCCCCCTCCCTCCCTTTACATCCTTATATGTGACCCTAATCTAGATCCCACAGTCAGTGACAGAAATATTGACATCAGCCGGGGAAAGATCAGGTTTCTTTACACTGGGGACAAGTCCTGTAAACTCTGCTGTGTTGATAGAGCCAGGTCCCTTGCTGCTAGGTCCTTCTGGTGGCCTGGAGAAGGTTTAAACACCACTCCTGCTCCACCATAGCCCAAAGGAACTTTCTCACCAACTTCAATGCTAGCAGCATTACACCTTAAAAATAAAAAGGGATGGATTCTGCTACAGACAGACTACCTGACTCTTTAGGTAACCTTATTGCCCACAGCAGGGTATTTCTGACATGTAAAGTACCAGGAACACTAGAATCTAGCCCAAAAATCACAGAGGAAGAAAAGAAATACAATTAACAAGCTGAAAGTCAGTTAAAAGAAATTGCTCCTCTATATTTTTACAGTCAAGCTATAAAACTCCTGATAAACAGAGGACAGTGGAAATGCTGACACAACCCTCTGGTTGGCATCAGGAAGAGGCACAACAGCCTGTTACCTGCTCTGGTGTGAGAATTCATAGGTTCGTGATGAAGTAGGGGTACTTAGGATTTCTACAGCATTTTCCTTTCTATTATAAACACTTGCTCAAAACCCAACCCTCCAATTTTTGGTTGCAGCTTTATCTCAGAAAAGGCTGAATAGGTACTTAAAATATTTTTCAAAAGAAAGAAAGAGGAGAGAGAGAGAGAGAGAAACCCCTGCCCATTCTTCTGAAATTTAAGTAGGCAGCCCTTGAAAGATCACTGAGAAAAGTCTGTATTTTCTCAGGTTTAACTAAATAATTTATGCATACTTTCACTTTGGCATGATGAAGCAATTTTAGCCTTTAAAACCCACAACTACTCAGGAGGGAAAAGGTCTGGTTCCTGCAACTTAAATAATTTAAACATCCAGGTGGAAATGCTTTCAGCACTGCTCCTTTCTGAGACAAAGGAGGAAGACTCCGAAACTGTGAGACACCAAGAGGAAAAAGAGTGATAAAAGAGTCAGCCTTGGATACATTCAATGTCGAGGGAAAATCCAGCATTGTTCACTGGAAAAAAAGATAACCAGAGAGACGTTTAAAGTACATAAATCCACTAGGTAAAAACGCTTAGAGAACTAAAAAAAAAAAAAAAAAAAAAAAAAAAANAAAAAAAAAAAAAAAAAAAAAGAAAAAGAAAATATTGGCCTAGAGGTAGAACAAACATGCTTTCCAAAAGAGCAGGACAAAAATATCCCTCTACCCTCTAACCCAAGTCAGAAATGGTTTGTGTACGCTTAAGGGTTAGGCAGATGTTAGGGGTCACTGAAGAAGCTGTGTGAAAAGCTGCACCACCAGCCTCAGCTTCTGAGTTTACAGAAATGAGTCCTTCGTCTCAACTCGTAGCCGAGCAGCTTCATGCTGATGAGAAATGAGAAAGTACCTGGGCTACTTCACTCCCTCCCGCGTTAGGAGGTAGATATGAAACTCTCGAGATACATGCAAAAAATTGATCAGCTCTGAAGACAGGTAAGAATGGACCTTTGAGTCAGTGTCCAACTGATCTCATGTCAGGTTTCAATATGCGCAGAGCACGTGGGATGCGGACAGAGCCAGACCTGGCTGATGCCCTGGGGAAGGAGACGATGCCAGATGGGAGAAGATGGTTAGGGGGAGACATGCTTATAAAAAAAAAAAAAAAAATTTAGAATGGAAGTGCCAACAGAAAAGGTATTGCTAGAACTAGATAACTGGTAGTGATTTCACATAGTATTAAGCTCTGTTAATCAAGATGTCTCCCAGTAAATAGCATTACTGAAATGAACATTTGGCTTCGTCCCAAGGACGAACATGCCTCGGACTGCTCTCCCCTTTGGTATGTATTGAGCAGAAAGTATTAGAGTTAGCAGTGACCCATATATCTAAACCACCAGAATTTTCTGTTAGGGAAAAAATATCTGATTGTCCTTTCTAACAAGCTTTAAAGCCTCCATTGTTCGGCATGAGCCTTCAAAACATGGCAGGGATGATGACCCGGGGCTGGAGAGATGCCTTCTACATACCCGGGGTGTTCTCCTTGGGTTTTGCAGACATCAGGACTCCTAAATGCCCGGGAGCCTTTCGTCACTCACGTTCCTCAAGAGGACAGCAGTAATACACCAAAAGAATAACCGCACGCATCCATCTCTCCCTACAGCCAAGCTTGTCCTGGCACCAGTGTTCACATCTGCAGCACAGTCATGTGCTTGTGTCAGGAGCAAACAGGAGGTGCCACGAGGAGGAGGAAGAGGGGAGGTCAGCTCTGGCTGTGCCCTTACATGGGATTTCCCCCAGTACTCTTCAGCTGCAAGTTCCAACTCCTCCACAAGATACCTGAGATGCAAAGCAAGATACAAGTCATACTACTCTGGCACTCCTTCACTGAGCACAAGGTGCCCATGGTCTATTTTATTTTATATATTTTTAATTTTTTTTTTCCTTCCAGGTGTCTCATTCAATATATCCTGCTCAATGCAAAAAAAAAAAAAAAGGGGGGGGGCAAATTTCACACCTTGCAGCACCAGAAAAACTCCAGTTGGTGTTGAAACTGATGCTCTTTCAACACAGACTTTTGTTGCCATGCACATGAGAAACTACTGGCTGACAGTCTGTGTGTGTGGTGTGTGTGTGTGTAACACCACCTCCAGAGCCTGCTTCCCACCAGACTTTCAGCTTAAAATGGCTCAAGGTTTCTCCTATCTACTTGTGCCTCATGGTCAGCTGAAATGTTCTTATTAGGCTGGTCCCCAACCTTATCCTCACAGCCAAAAGGAAATGCAGAGCCGGGCATAAGAGGCTGTTGAAACCGCATGTCATGTTTGGGTTTGCTGTGTCATAATGATTTTATTTCGGTTGGGATAAGGTTTTCTGCAGCTGTTTTCCTATGGAGCTGATGGACCAAGGGCAAGGGCTCAGCTGATACTGAGCAAAAGGGAAGAGCAGCACAAGGAGGGACATCCTGAGAGAAAACATCTCTGTCAAAACCACATTATTTTTGTTGATTTCTGGATGCAAAATTCAGAGGCATTGCCCATGGTGAAGAGGTAAAATAAGAGATGTGGAGTGAGACTTCAGGCCTCAAGCCTTTAAGTATTTTCCCTTTCTTTTGACCTTCTGTATTTTCCCCTTTTTTAAATGTGATATTAATAGCAGCACCTTAGCCAAAGCCTCCCCTGAAGCAGTGTGGGTGCCCCAGCACCTCTCTACTACACAGGAAAGAAACTCTCCTTTGTGTCCCCAACTCCCTCACTGGTGAGGATCCTACCTGGCCAGGCAGGATGGTCTCATCCTCTAATTAATGTACCAAAACATACACCAAGGATGTGCTCCCTCCTGCACCAAGTACCTGTCTGAAACCCTCAGTTTGTTGCATTGAGGTATGACCATCCTTTGGTTGTTGTTGAGAAAGTTCAGACTTCAGCTAGTGCCTACCCTGAGACAGAGAGGGAAACATGAATTTTTCACACAAAAAAATAAAAAGAACCTACTTGAAATTTTAAGTTATTCAGTCTTTTAATGAAATATAAAGTACAGCCCATGCCAGGGTTTATATTTCATGGAAGAAAGTTAAACTTTCAAGGTTAATATTGTTTCTGAAGAAAGGATAAATCTGGTGGTGTTTTTTTGAGGCCTTTTTTTTCCAGACTTTCACTGCAAATTTCCACGGGGACCGGTGGTGATCTTATTTTTGCAAACCTGCACAATTTTGGGTGCTAGAATAACCACGATATCAACACCAGGAACAAAGCAAGCTCAGGAGCTGCATGTGAAACTCCTCTAACAACAACCTAAAAAGAGGCAGCCTGTTTGGCACCGAGCTCCCCGAGGAAACCAAGGGGAAAGGCCTTTTCTTCTATTCCCAGGCTGCTAAACCATCTAGTTCTCCTCATTCATTACCCCAAGTTAAGCTTTGCAAGCTTATAGTAAACCTGGAGAGTTCGGGTTTTGTATGGAGGAATTTCACATTAAGGATTCACTTCCCCCGCCTCCAGCTTGTTCCCCTGAATCTTCAAACTGAACACCTGATATAAACCTAAAATCCTAATCTAGCCTGAAGTGCATTAACATAAGCTTTGATTTTATTTTTTTTTTTTTTAAATAAGGGAATCAGCTCCATAATCCTACTAGTTATACTTCTAACAATATTATTTTAAGACAATTAATTCATATTTTAAAATAATGAAATTACTAGCACAAGACACTAAACTTCTTTTAGTATATTAAATTGGGCAGATTGCTTCTCTCCTTCTAATTATGAATGTAGCAGTTACAAAAGAAACTGTCATTTTGATAGAGTAAAAGACAATCTGTCTGCCAAAAGTGTCCAACCATAATTCTTAAAAAAAAAAAAGTCATCTGCATCAAGAACATGCTACTTTGTTTGATGTACTGTCTTATTGGAAACCTAATTTGCTTTCAACCTCTGAGACAACACATAACATAAGTTTGTGTGACTAATTTTCTTGGAAATATGAGTAATTAGAATAAGGGACCATTTCCAATGGAGGAACTTCTTGTTTAAAAAAAAAAAAAAAAAAGTAGAAATAAGCGCTGTGAAGTTTCTTTCTTTTCTCTTCCAGCCACATCTTCCAGAAGGGAGAGGGGTGGCTTGGTACAGCCTTACGTAAGCTCACATGTAAATTGTGCACCACCACAAAGTAGGGAGAGGTTTATTACCTGAGGTGAGCACTCCCAGAGCTCCTGGAGTATAAAAGCATTAGCCGTATGTTCTAACCGAGTCATAAAAATCAATAAACAGGAACCCCCCACCTGTGCTATGGCCCCAGTGTTAAGTTTTATACACGTAGTAATAGTGCATATCAATTTTCACCACCCTTCCTACGCTAGCTATTACAAGGCGTACAACCACCGGAGGGACTGCGAGAGCAGTGCCATTCATCCCACGGAGTTGTCCAGATGCCAGCTCCATTGCATCATTGTCAATTTTATTCTATCTACAACTGGACAAGGCTGCAGCCCCGGCTCCAATCCACCCACTCAACCCCGCAACAATTGCAAACTCTGTTCGGCTGGTTAAAGAGTTTACAAGCCAGCTGAAAGAAAACAGAACAGTTGCATATTAATGCACCCAACCCCTGAAAGATCACATAATGGGAGAGGGAGAAACGTGTAACTGCAACCAATATGGGACCTGGTCCAGCTGCTGCAGCCTGTGGATCGGCGACCGGGTTTTTAAATAAATTAACGATAAGCATCAATCTGCAGCAGCGCCAGGTTTTGTCTGCGACCAGTTGTGTTGCTGTAGGCTTCTGCATTGCTCAGAGGTATGGAAAGGTGGGTCACAGCAAAGCTAGCATACACTAAAAAAAAGAAATCAAACAACACTACCGACACGGTAGCTCTGCCAGGTTTCTAAAATGACTCTTAAATCACACTTATAATTAAAAAGAATGCCCCGGATAAGGCAGGGAAGAGTAGGAGCATAAACCTTTGCCATGTATTTTCCGCCCTTCATTAATCTATGGAAATAAGGGTGGCGAGTCTATTGAAGTACAAAGCAGACCAGAAAAGTTAGTTGCTTTTCATTTTCAAATCAGGACAAAAACAAAACATAAGCCAACAACCAAAAAAAACCAAACCAACCCACCTAAACCAACCAAAAAAAATCTAACTTTGAGGAATATTTCATTCTACAGTTATCCTTTAGAAATGTCAAGCTTTCTAATTACAGCCCAAAGATGACCACCGCAGACTTTAGCAAATAATGAGAAGCATCTGAGGATGAAGACTTTGATTCTGAAACAAATGTGACCCAAGTGTAGTTTCCCTTTATGAAAAAAAGCTGCAGCAACTTCAGTTTTAATAGGCAAGAGGGGAAAAAGAAAAAAAAAAACCAAACAACAAAAAACACAAACAAAACCCATCACTTGACGATGACCCTTTCTCCTCTCCCCAACAAAAAGACAAGGAGTTTTATCTGCCTGAGGTTGCCTCTGATAGTGCTTATGGTCCGGAAGTACCACTCACGGGCACTTAAAGCAGCATCGCTCAGAAGCATAAAAATAGAATAAAGTTGTACAGCAAATGAGAAATTATGATCTACCTCAAGTGTTGTGACACAAAACAAGCAAAAACGAGCGCTCCAAACATTCCCCGGAGCTGATAAAAATCTATCTGAAATTAAGAGTGCCATCAAGGTGTTGCTTCAGATGAAGTAGTGCCTTTAAAAAGCTATCCAGAGGAAGAGTCACGACAGCTTTGCAGTGAAGCTAACCATTTTAGGCAATGGGAAGAAAGTAAGACTATTGTAGTTGTGAACAGCTGGCGTACAATAGATAATTTAAGGGAAAGTGACCCTCATGTATAATTTTTAACTGAAGAACTGTCAAGCCCCATTAGTTCCAATAGGGCCTGGTAGTACTGAGGTAGGTTTATAGGGGCATTGTATGAGAAGAGCTTCCAACAGAGCAAGAAAAAAAAAAAAAAAAAAAAAATCAACCCACAACATTATGGGAACTTTTGTGATTTAGAATTAATTCTTTTCTCCCCCTTCTCCCCTCCCCTTTCTAAAAATCTTAGCCACTGTTTGACACAACAACATCTCTGCTTTTCTGTTCAGAAGAGAACCCCAAAAACGATGAAAAAAAATATTTTGGAGTCAGTTTAACCATTTTCTGAGCCCACATGTGCTGATAATGCTGTGGAATTCTCAAAGACGCCCATTAAATGTGGAAACCTTGCTGCTAAATCTATATCACCACCTCAGCTAGTGAATAAAAAGCCAAGTTAAGAGCAAAGGAATAAAACAGGACTCCTTAAATAAGTGCAAATAATGAAGGGTAAAACCTGTGTAGAACATAAAAAAACCAAGCACGTTAGGTAAAATAAAGCTTGGGCACCGTTTCTTCAGCTATATTTTAGAGGCCAGTCCAACATTATAAACAATTGCTATAAAACCTGAAAGGTCCAGGTGTCGCTAAGTCATGTTTACTTTATGGCTTTCACTTTGCTATTTGGCAGTACTTCTAAGACTATACTGAATGATGTTGCCTTCAACTTAAAGCACTATAACTTTCTTGCCCAGACTTAAAAGAGATACTGTAAAATTATTCAGTGACTTCTTATGCCATAAACAATACTGGGATGTAAACCCCGAGTCCCCTCCTGGGTGTCAGTCAGCCCCCCGCATTGAATGCTGCATTCTGATGGTGGATTTGTGGTGGGTCTTAGGTACATACATGGAAAGGGAGTGAAGAGAGGGAAGACCAAGCATGGGCAGCTTCTCTTTCTCCAAAGGATTCAAACTCCTGTCAACTTTGTGCTTCGTGAACACTCTAGGGCACAGTGGAAATGGGGATAAAAGCAGTGAACATGGGCAATGATTTGGGTTTGCATCATCTCCTTGTGGAGTTTTCCTTCCTTAGGGAAAAGCAACGTGTCAGGAAGGTGCTAGGTTTGAGGGAAGTTATCTCCTTGTGCTGCTGGTGCCCCACCACATTTTCCACCAGGGATAAGTGTGGTTATGTGGCACAAAATCAGGGGACACTCAGAGCTGATGTCAATACCAGGTTTACAGTAAATGAGAATAGTTGATTCTGACCTTAATGAGTTTACTTAAGGCCTATATGTTAAATAACAGATTGACATTTAAAGAAATGACAAGAGAACCATCCTTTTAAATCCAAGTCAAATAATATGACAATAAAGCCAAGAGTTATAGGTACTGTGGATTGTCCTTTACTAGACACTATATTACATGTAGTCATTAGGCCAGCTATAAAAAGAAGGCTTAAATACTAATGTATTTTTTAATTTGTTTTATACCCTAAACAAGCAATCAATGTACATTAATAAACATAATTGGTTTTTTGGCATTTGTCCATTCATTTGGTCTACCTTGTCAGCTCCGGCAAACACATCAGCAAAATTCAGTAACCACAATACACGAGAAGGAAACACCAATGAGGCCATCTCATATATGCATAATGTATTGAATTACTTTGCTGCCCTGCTATTGACAGACTGAAACCTCCAAAGTTTGCCATAACCTCCTCCTGTCTGTCTTAAACAATGACTTTGACAGGTTTTTTCCACAAATACTGTTTTCAAGTGCTGGTGCAAAGAACCTTTAACAAGGTGGTAAATATGTTTACCTTTGATAAGGTGAGCTGCCTGATAAGATAAGGTAGATGGCCACTTTTCAAAAGCAAACATGTACGGAGCTCAGGGCTCTTACCCAGAAGCTGAGCTGGATTTGATCAGTGTAGGGCAATGTCTATGCACTCTGGAATAGCTTCCTGAAATCAATTTGTTCCTTTTCAGTTTTAATTATAAAATACCACTCGCTAGAGAAAGATTTATTTACTCAAGAGGTTGCAGCGTTAGGGATGGATGGGTAAAAAGTGCTCATGTCTGTAGCCTCAGCAGTTAGGGTGCAACTCTTGGCTTAACTAGGACACCATGGGTATCTACCTCCTGGTGTGACACCTCCAAGCAATCCCCATCCAAGGGATCTACTGTAAATGGGAAAGATCAAGAAATATCTCTGAGGAGGAGACTCTCAACAGTCTGGTATGGTTATCATGAGTGCTAGTGACCAGACAAATACATACCAAGAAAAAGGTCCACTGGGGGCAAAAAAATCTGCATTCCAACCCTGTAATGCCTCTTGACATCTCTACCAGGTCCTCTCCGTAGGTGACCCTACCAAAACAATTCTGGCTGGTCCATCAGTTGTAGGCGAGAAGATGGGAGGTAATGTGGGTAGCATCTGTGCCACAGATATTTCTTAACGTGTCATTTGTCAGCGGAAAAGAAAACTAAATCATTGCAAGAAGACCAGAAGCTGGAAAGTCCAAAATGGTAGCTCCAGTAAAAGCTTTAACGCACTAGAAAAATTTATGAAAACATGAATAAAAGGTAACTTATTTGGTGTCAGCCTTACATATTTATAGTTTAAAAATTAGTCAAAGTTTATGTCCCGAGGTTGCACCTACAGGAAGCCAGATGTGTGCCTTCTGCATGTGACCTAAGACAGGCCTGAAGCAACAACTAGATAATTTCTCGCTCATACTCCACACCGTCGATCGCGGCGGCTTTCTGAGGTGAGAGAATCTGACAGCACTAACTCTCCAGGGCAGAACTTTCCAGTCAAGTGGATCAACGGACTGAAAATCTCTTATGAATAGTCATTAGGCCTTCATTACAAACCCCTCACAACCCAGTTCTCTTTTCGCAACCAAATGCCTTTTGTCATCTTCACAAGGTGCATCATTTAATTACCAATTGATTTCTTTATATATGACAACATGTCAGATAGCAAAATACAGTGTATCTCCCTTAGGGGGAGAAGTCTGTTAACTATCAGCGTGCCAGATTACTGAATTTAGCTGGAAGACAGCTCTTCCCTCCACTGCGCCTTTATTTTAACTCGCTTTCCAGAGGAGCAACGCGGGGAAGAGGTAAAAGGCAAGGAGTGAAGAAGAATTTTATTTGATTTTTTAATTATTCTTTTTCTTTCTTTCCCTTCCTCCCTGTCAAAAAAAAAAAAGTGAAACTGGCTTCCAAGGTTTCTCACTCTCTTTCAGGCACACGCACCCCGTGCGTGCACATACGTCTGTTGGCATCCGCAGCTATACGGGCACGCAGAGCCGGGCGAAACCGCGTCAAACAATTGTTCTCATTATACCAGGAATTTACCCAGCTTCTGACTTCGCAAGCCCGCTGAATCTTCCCCTTCACAACTGTGGCCTGATAATCAAGCCAGTACTGTATTAATAAGCTGAATAATAAGGGAATTTCAGAAATGTACAGGACTATTATACCGTAACAATAAAACCTCAAACTGAGTAAACCAGAGCACTGCTGAAGGTAGGCGTCGGAAAATAATGAAACCAGTGTTGCAGTAATGCTCTCCATTGTATGGCAGTGTAAATGCCTGCTTCTTTCATACACAGAAGCTACATTACATGAGTCCGAAATGTTCTCAGAGCATCACTGTGCCTGGTTGTGATAGAACCTGGCACCAGCAAGCACTGAAAGCTGACATTATACTGTAGGATGTGCTGCAGGTGTGCAGGCCTGCAAACGTGCTCTAATTACATATTTTCCTGCAGAGCAACAATTAAGGTCGCCAAAATAATTGCCAGTTTCTTAATCCCTCTCTAACAAGACTGACATAAGGAACGGTTTATTTTTCTCTGGTTATTTTGGAAGCGCTCTCAAGATTTTGGTTTTTTCCTAGCGCGCCGCACAAAACTAATTCTTACGTTCAAATGTGTGATTATACCCATTGTCGCTGCTGGGATGGGGCTTTTTTTTTTAAGCCCAAACCTTTTCTGAATGCTAGTACAACTAAAATAATGAAGAAATGCTGATTGTATAACCTGGCATGCTGTTCCGACATTTCCTTTGCAACGAAGGTACCCATTTTCCTTTTCTGTGTACATTTGCTCTGTGTTTTGGGGCTCTTTTCCAGGGCTTACAAGCTCCAGGCCACTGCTCTGTGGCTGCACTGTGCCAGTTGAGCAGCTAGAGAACTACAGAGTCCTGTCTGTGTCCTGGGTTCAATAAAGAAGAACCTTTATTTTCATTACAACTGGCCTTATCTACTGTGGGAGACATTACAGAGACTTCTTTTTCAGCGGCGTCAAGCACTTGACTTCAAACAATTGAAACAATTGTGGTACATGAGACAGAAAGGAGATGTCTAGTGCATCCATTCGCAAAGCTGACGCATTTAACAGCAACCATTATATATTGTAGTTATATATAGCTCTGTTGCAGACCTTGGGAATAGTAGCCAATGCAAGTCAAACTCAGTGCTGGCATCAACAGCCACAAGTCAATTGATTTTCATCAGGAAGCACCAAATGATACAAGCCAGGAACCCTCCATGCCTCCCCTCTTACAGAAAAGAAAATCTGTCAGTGAAAACTATGGTCTGATTCTCTACACAGAGACCCTCTCAACTCTTCACACCTTTAATTTTTAGGCTTAGCTCAAGATTTGGCTCAATGCTTGACCGAAGAGGCTGTTTGGAACACCTAATGTGGAGGTCATTGAGAGAACTTATGCAGGACCTGGATCAGAATCTGATCAGTGTTTCCGAGTAAAGATTTAAAAGTTATTTTAACTAGGAGCACAAGTCATGTTAACACAAACCTCCACTTATTGGTTAAGCTAAAGGTTAATAGTCTATTCCCAATTACATTTTAAAATAGTTGAACTCCTTCCTAACTTCCCAGCAGAACCTGCTGTAGTTGCTCTACCTACGTGCAGATCCTGCCAATGTCAGAACGAGTATTGCTTATGTCAGGATTAAATTTATATGAGCAACACCAAAGACCAAACAAAAAATGCCACACAACACCAGTCAAAGGATGTCCAGCGGTATGCCAGATAGATTGGTTTGACATGCAAAATGATATTCAAACATCTAAGAATGTTATCATTAATGAAGCAGGCAAGTCACCCTTTGATAATTGTTGGCAATCTGAAAACTTTGCTCTGAGGATATTAAAAGTAAACTGTTATCATCCGATTGCCAGTTTTAATCCCACTGATAGAAGCTGCCACAACCTGTCAGTGTTAAATATATAGCAAGGGGGTACAAATATAAACTTTCTGCTTGGGAGCGTAGGTAGATGTCCACCTTTGCAAAGTGCATTATATGTACAGACTTCAGAAGTGATACTAATATCACAGACTCCTACTAAGTTACTAGTTTTACTGTGAACTCCACTACTCACTTGCTAAATTTGTCCCTTTTTCCTACATTGCTCTTGCAGTCTTCCTGCAACACAGATGAGCTAATCAGTTGCTTAGACACCCGTCCTCATAAAGCTGTTCACATCTTTCTATGCTTCACCTGCAAAAGCCACAACAGCGATACTGTGATGCAGGAATGCATTTTCCCCTCATTGTACTTATTACTTTGAAATGGTCATTGATTTACTCTGCAAGTGAGGAAACAAAGGAAATTTAAACTTTAATGGATATTAAATTATTTGCCAATGAATCGTTTGCTCTTCTCGAAAGGGACAAATGTACTTTGTTCACTCAAAACCTACTTAGAAAGGCTGCACGGGAATGATAAACCTCATAAAGCTCACAGCCATCTACAACCAGCTTAAATTTTTCAAACCTGGTGATTTCATTAAGACTTTGTATGAAAACACATGGCAAGGTTCTGCAAGGCCTGAACACCATACAGCTTAGCCCATGTAACTTGTAGGCACCTAATCTTCAGTCTCCAGCATCTTCACCACACTGGGAGACATTGACATAAGCACCTGACTGGGGCTCCAGGTTGAATACTTCCCTTAATGGGTCCATAGACTATACAGACTGCAGTCACTGGGAAAACTCGCAGCAGAAGGCAGATCAGAGTCAAACTATGTCCCTAGAAGAGGGCCAAGTCTCGTCAGTTTTACTCATGTGAGCAGTTGCAGTGATTTCAGCAGGGAAGACATGGCCCTGTTTATATGAAAATGCTTTGAAGGGAAATATTTTAGATTTTGATCAAAACCTCATTTACATTCTTACAAACAAACTGTGAAGAGTTATAAATGAGCTGTAGAGTATATTATAAAACACATTTTAAAAGTAACACATGCCCAGAGATGGATATCATTAAAATAAAAGTAGGTGTAATATCCAAGACGAGCACTTCGGTTGAGCAGAGATCACGCGAGAAAGCATTCCACAGGCATAACTTTGCAGATAATCAAAGCCAAGTATTAATACATTTTTATCAGTCCACCTTCTAAACAATATTTCAGTAGATTTCCTTTCACACAGTGATATTTGTAATAAATGTTCTGCCTTTGTTTTAAAGTCAGTCCGTAGAAAGATGACATCAGCTTAGCAAACAATAAAGTGCCTGTAATATTGTCTCCAGAGGGCTGTTACATTTACTTTGTAGCAGTAAAATTCAATTTTCAAAAAACACTACATGAATGATGTTAGGTTATTAACCCTATCACCACCGTAAAACATCATCATTGTGTGCAGAATATAGGTCACTATCCAGAAGTTATAAGTTGCTTTTTGTTAAATAATCCATTTAAGCTGCTTTTCTTTCCTATAGCTTGGGTTGGGTCCCTTCCCTTTGAAAAAAAAAAAACAAACTAACAAAAAATAACAAGAAAGCAAAAAACATACACACAAAAAACCCACCCCAAAACAAACAATAAACAACAATACACAATCCAAAACTAAGTGTCCCATTTTTAATCACAAGGCTCTAAGAGAGCATCCTTATTACACTTTAAGGTGTTCTTCCTTCCTTTCTTACTTGCAGATCTGGCCACACTTTTGAGGAGTTACTCTGTGAATTCTTGTTTTTCAGAGCTGCTCTCAAAGACAGAAGAAAACCAAAGNGTAATATTGTCTCCAGAGGGCTGTTACATTTACTTTGTAGCAGTAAAATTCAATTTTCAAAAAACACTACATGAATGATGTTAGGTTATTAACCCTATCACCACCGTAAAACATCATCATTGTGTGCAGAATATAGGTCACTATCCAGAAGTTATAAGTTGCTTTTTGTTAAATAATCCATTTAAGCTGCTTTTCTTTCCTATAGCTTGGGTTGGGTCCCTTCCCTTTGAAAAAAAAACAACAAACTAACAAAAAATAACAAGAAAGCAAAAAACATACACACAAAAAACCCACCCCAAAACAAACAATAAACAACAATACACAATCCAAAACTAAGTGTCCCATTTTTAATCACAAGGCTCTAAGAGAGCATCCTTATTACACTTTAAGGTGTTCTTCCTTCCTTTCTTACTTGCAGATCTGGCCACACTTTTGAGGAGTTACTCTGTGAATTCTTGTTTTTCAGAGCTGCTCTCAAAGACAGAAGAAAACCAAAGACAAAGCAAAAAAACCCAAACAAACAAAACAACCACACCCCAAAAAACAAACCAGTAACAAAAAAACCCCTAAACAACTGACAACCAAACAACTAAGTGTATCATATCAGCCTACGCCTGTGGTGACTCTCACAAGTTTCAGTTCAAGGAACGAGAAGAAAAATCAGCAGCTACAGATTCTGACTCATTTTGAAATTTCAGCACAATTCAATAGCAACCACCCCGATCTGGGGACTGACTCCTCAGCCCCTGCTCACATTAGGAGGTCCAGGCTGAGCCTGGGTTTCCCAAGAGAGCTCTGCCGAGCCAGGGGAAAGAAAGATTGGCGAGCAAACTGTCTGCAAGCCAACCCGTCACATGGCTCCCTGTAAAAAGAGGATTTGCATACCTGACGCAGCTATGGAAATATTCCCTGGCTGGGAAGGAGTGAAAAAGAAGTACTAATAGCAACCTACTATCAGGATGCAAGGGGTTAACTAGTTAAACTTCTACAACCCCCCACAGTAACTTTCCAAAAGCTGACAATAAGTAAAAGAAGTGCTGGTTATCCATTTTTTAAAGGGATGGGATTGGTTTTAGAAGAAAGGGAAAGAGGATCAAACACCTCAGAGCAACAAAAGGTTGTGTCAGAGGGCCCTCAATCACAAACCTCCTTCAACAAGAGATATTCCAACCTNATCACAGACTCCTACTAAGTTACTAGTTTTACTGTGAACTCCACTACTCACTTGCTAAATTTGTCCCTTTTTCCTACATTGCTCTTGCAGTCTTCCTGCAACACAGATGAGCTAATCAGTTGCTTAGACACCCGTCCTCATAAAGCTGTTCACATCTTTCTATGCTTCACCTGCAAAAGCCACAACAGCGATACTGTGATGCAGGAATGCATTTTCCCCTCATTGTACTTATTACTTTGAAATGGTCATTGATTTACTCTGCAAGTGAGGAAACAAAGGAAATTTAAACTTTAATGGATATTAAATTATTTGCCAATGAATCGTTTGCTCTTCTCGAAAGGGACAAATGTACTTTGTTCACTCAAAACCTACTTAGAAAGGCTGCACGGGAATGATAAACCTCATAAAGCTCACAGCCATCTACAACCAGCTTAAATTTTTCAAACCTGGTGATTTCATTAAGACTTTGTATGAAAACACATGGCAAGGTTCTGCAAGGCCTGAACACCATACAGCTTAGCCCATGTAACTTGTAGGCACCTAATCTTCAGTCTCCAGCATCTTCACCACACTGGGAGACATTGACATAAGCACCTGACTGGGGCTCCAGGTTGAATACTTCCCTTAATGGGTCCATAGACTATACAGACTGCAGTCACTGGGAAAACTCGCAGCAGAAGGCAGATCAGAGTCAAACTATGTCCCTAGAAGAGGGCCAAGTCTCGTCAGTTTTACTCATGTGAGCAGTTGCAGTGATTTCAGCAGGGAAGACATGGCCCTGTTTATATGAAAATGCTTTGAAGGGAAATATTTTAGATTTTGATCAAAACCTCATTTACATTCTTACAAACAAACTGTGAAGAGTTATAAATGAGCTGTAGAGTATATTATAAAACACATTTTAAAAGTAACACATGCCCAGAGATGGATATCATTAAAATAAAAGTAGGTGTAATATCCAAGACGAGCACTTCGGTTGAGCAGAGATCACGCGAGAAAGCATTCCACAGGCATAACTTTGCAGATAATCAAAGCCAAGTATTAATACATTTTTATCAGTCCACCTTCTAAACAATATTTCAGTAGATTTCCTTTCACACAGTGATATTTGTAATAAATGTTCTGCCTTTGTTTTAAAGTCAGTCCGTAGAAAGATGACATCAGCTTAGCAAACAATAAAGTGCCTGTAATATTGTCTCCAGAGGGCTGTTACATTTACTTTGTAGCAGTAAAATTCAATTTTCAAAAAACACTACATGAATGATGTTAGGTTATTAACCCTATCACCACCGTAAAACATCATCATTGTGTGCAGAATATAGGTCACTATCCAGAAGTTATAAGTTGCTTTTTGTTAAATAATCCATTTAAGCTGCTTTTCTTTCCTATAGCTTGGGTTGGGTCCCTTCCCTTTGAAAAAAAAAAAACAAACTAACAAAAAATAACAAGAAAGCAAAAAACATACACACAAAAAACCCACCCCAAAACAAACAATAAACAACAATACACAATCCAAAACTAAGTGTCCCATTTTTAATCACAAGGCTCTAAGAGAGCATCCTTATTACACTTTAAGGTGTTCTTCCTTCCTTNTTGTCCCACATCTTTGTGTTTAGCATTGAATTTCATTGTAGTGGGGATGGGACAAAGTGCTGGCTGGGAAGGAGTGAAAAAGAAGTACTAATAGCAACCTACTATCAGGATGCAAGGGGTTAACTAGTTAAACTTCTACAACCCCCCACAGTAACTTTCCAAAAGCTGACAATAAGTAAAAGAAGTGCTGGTTATCCATTTTTTAAAGGGATGGGATTGGTTTTAGAAGAAAGGGAAAGAGGATCAAACACCTCAGAGCAACAAAAGGTTGTGTCAGAGGGCCCTCAATCACAAACCTCCTTCAACAAGAGATATTCCAACCTTCCAGAGCAGTTACCCAGGCAGCACGGCTAAAAAGTTCCCTGACATGAAAAGAACAAAAACAGAAGGGACAGAGGTAGTTATTGTTATGCACACTCCTCTTTTTTTTTTCTTGGGCTTTTTTTCTCCCCCACAAAACTTTTTGCATAAGCTGGTAGGGGGAAAAGTAATAGTGCTGCTTATTGAAAAGAAATCCCCCCTCTTTGCATCTCCTACCTCCTAGGTTGTGAGGTATGGCCCAGCAGATTCTTAGCCAGGAACACCTGATGAATGGGAAGGTCAGCCCCACAAATGCATCCAAAATTAACAAATGTAATTATAAGAGTGTAAATGCATCCTGGTTTTCATTGGCCCCTGAATACATATTTAAATTCCTCCCCCCCACAACAAGTGAAGTTGTGTGCACACAAAGAATGTAAATTATTTGCCTTTGCTGTGTCAGGTCTTAGAGGTATCTTAACAGCATGTAAGAATTTTCCACTTAAATGTAAATTATTAACAAGTCAGAGTTTTCATTTGTTTTATCTCCTGATGTGCAGTCTAAATAAATAAATGGCACATTTTACAGTACTCACCACCCACTTCTCTGCTCTTTCAGAAACATGTTTTATACACGCTACCTCTGCTTAAATAGGGTGGTGGATCATTCGCTCTTTCATCATTTATCTTTGTCTTGGTGCTTCTGCAGGGTTGGTTGGTTTTTTTTTTGCTAAAACAAATTTACCTCTAGTACTTCATCAAGTTTTCCCGTGTAATATCGCTAAGTAAACAGCACAGTGGTTTATTCATAAAATATTCATATTTCAAAATGTTCCTTCCCAACCACCCCTCCTGGGTTTACCTATGTTTACAAATATGTAAGCCTTGTTAATATGCCTTGTCTGGGGAATGGTGAGTAGTGACCCTCCTTGAGGCATAGCTCTCACTGAAGAAGTGTATTATTTCAGCTGGGAGAACAGCAAAGCTCCGGGATGAGACTGATTGATTAAGACCAGATGGATGGCCACACATAGGTGTGACAAAAATAGAAACACATTGCAAACATTCCTGGCATTGTCCTCCTGTGGTCTGGGAGGTGGATGGACCCGGTGGTACCTTATCTACCTCCTGATGGGCTCCAGAATTGAAGAATGTTAATGAAAGCTAACTCTCCTTCGCCTGCCTTACAGTGACACTTATTACAATGAATCAAGCTTAAAATTGCATTTTGAAAATAAACTCTGGGTTCCCCCCCACCTCCCCTTCTCTACCCCGATCGAAAAATGACAGCTGGCATGCCACTGGAAAACATTTGCACGCGTTTCCATGAAATTAATTCGAAGTAAGGAGCTCAGAAAAGAAAGAAATAAAAGGAAAGAGAAAGAAAACAAACAGAGCGTACCCACATCCTCTCCTTAAAATTAAACTTTCAGAAACCACATAAAGGAATAAGTGCAAAATGAATGACCTCTGGTTTGGAGAAGAATGTTTCATTGAAACTCTCTCAGCTTTTATGTTTATTGGCCATAAACTGACCAACCCTCTCCATAATGCTGTGGTTGCTCTTCACAGGAAAGCCAAGCCATTGGCATGAATCCTGCTCACCTTGCCCAGGAAAGCAGTCCCAAAAAAAAGGATGAAGGTATGAGAAGGATTTGGCCTATTGTGGCCTTTCACTCCTGCCTGGAGATGCTGCCGCTTCCTGTCTATACACACTGTGCCTCAGCACTCCCTCCCATTACCTTCAGGGATGGACTAAGGTGACCTCCAGAGGTCCCTCCCAACCCCTACTATTCTGTGATTCCATGATGGCACACAACATATTTCTTGTACTAAGAAAAGTGCCATTACCTGAACCTCCCTGTTTATGCTGTGAGAGCCACAAGCAATCCTGTCTGAATAAAGGAAGTGGGAAGAAGCACAAGACAAGGCTGATGGGCCACCTAATTTCTGTCCCTCTACCTCTTGCACACCACAAATCAGTCACATTGCAAGCTTCAAGGGTCAGCCCCAACCCCAAAACACACTTCAAAATCCCAGGAGGATCTCAGGCCTACTCCTTACAGGACGCTTTTCCCGCCGCACAGCATGGTGCTTCACAACAGCTGTGGAAGAAGACAGAAGAAACTAGACCCCCAAGTTTTCTCTCTTTCCCCAAAACTCCCGTTTGGCCCCAGCATGAGCCTTTAGTTGCTGTTCCCCTCATGTAGGCCTGAAACGATTACCTACTTGTTATAAATCCTCTCAGGTTTCACAGGCACACATTTGCCGGTAGGTCCCCGGCCAGCCTTTCTGGATGTTGGGCTCACAGAGACACATTCTCACACATGCAAAAGCACCATGATGGATCAGGGGCTCCTCCATTCACCCCTCCACTTTAAGCAAAACCGTTCCTAATATACCTTTTCATACGTGAAGCATAATGAATGTACCTTTTCTTAGGCACGTACAATACTGTACTTTCACCCACTGGCAAAGAAGTTCGCTAAATTACTAAGAGCGTTTAAAGAGGTGGCATTCATTGTAATATACAAAGGAATTTAAAGCACATTTACAAATGAATCGGCAGGCATGCCAAAAAGAAAAACAAGTTTAAAAAGCAAAATTTAAAAAATAAAGTAAAATTGAAGATTGCTTGAAATTATTATTATTATTATATGAAAATACGTGTCCATTTTAGGGGCTGAAAATGACTAAGTTTCTCTACATCTACAATTCAGGTGACCAGGGTTTTAAAGAAATATCCTTCTCCTTGGTTTCCTTTTCCCCTCCCCAACTGAGTAATAAAACATAGACTAATTTAAATAAGAATCATTATGCTCAGAAGGCCTCCTTTGGCTGGAAGACTTTTGTTCGACATGTCCCATAATCTCACTCCCACATGGCTGCCATAAGGTTGATGCTGAAATCAAACTCTACTATAGAATTTTCTTTTAGACACAATAAAAATATGTATATCGGTTTGGGGAAAGAAGTCCTATAATTTATGTAATGGGAGAAATATACTTGTGACACTTGAGTCAAGAAGCCTCTTGACTTTGTTGTGCCATTCCCTCTATTTTTTTTCCCTCATCCAGGTGGCTGTTAGGGTATGAAGAATGCTTTTAATTTCATCCTTTTCTGGACATATCTATCAGAGACATGAGTTACCAGTGTGGTTTCAACTTATCTCTACCAGCTCAGCAGCAGGTTTAAAATAAATCACATTCTTTTGGGGTTTTTTTGCGACAAAAAAGGTGCACATAACCCCCTTCCCAAACAAAAACCTGAAAAAAAAGAAGGAGCAAGCCAGACCATGGGAAGTGGTTTGCTCCCATCTCCAAGCCAAACATTCCCACCACAGCATTACTCTCACTCCAAAAACTACAGGTGGGAGCAGCTCTGACCTGCAACTATACACATTGATCAACATATGGCAAGGCTGGAAGTCATGGCCCTAATTCTGAGCGCTTTCCATTTGTTGTTTATCTGTTTCCTTAAAACTCCCACTCCTGCCCGACGGACGGAGCGCACACGGCACGGCAGCCCCCACGCGCCCTTTGCAGGCACAAGGCGACTTTGTTCCACGCGGCTCGACGTCCTCCATCGACACTGCACCCCCAAATTCTTGGCGCATGTGACACTAAGAGATCCACAGAAGAGCCCAAAGAAAGCTCTCAGCAACAGGCAATCTGCTTTCACACGTGCTACAGACCCTACAGCCTCAGTAGCACAGTCTTTGCACATGCAGAATTTTTTAAGCCCCGGTTCCTGCTACTTTTTAAGTAAATTAAAAACTCCCGTTGCCTCCCAGGCAATTAGGCTGAGACCCTAGGACTGGCTTAAAGCAGCATGACACCAAGAATTTGAGTTTGGTGACATTTGGCATAAAAATATTTGTGGCTTGGTGAAATTTTACACACACGCTCTGTGACTCGGCTTTTTTGGGACAAGTTGGGGAAAAGGCTATTTTTGCATAAATGTAAAAAAAAAAAATTAAAAACAAACCCCATGAAATTATGCTCCGTTTTAATGAAAGGGTGGTTTTGCTTGACAAAACATATGCCTTTTATTAACTGTATTAATAGAAATGGGCCTGCTTTCAAACTTGCAATGAAACGTGACAAAACTCAGGGCCAGATTCTCAGCCAAGCTTCAGGCACCTTTGCAACCCACTGCAACACCTCCTGGTGCCAGACCCCACAAAACTCATCTCTTAGAAAAAAAAGAAAATAAAAAAAATACCCCCCACCAGGTTACACCACTAATTACCTTCAAGGCTGGGAGCTACACAAGCAGCTCACTTCACAGGACTCTTTCTCCAGCAGGGAAATTTGGGAGATCCTCTTTGCACCAGGGAGCAGTCAAAACCCATATGTAAGGTCATCCTGTATAATATTCATTAGTTGTTGTTTTCCTCCTTGGATCAGCCCAAAGGGGCCAAAGGGTGGCTTTTGCCTGTGATCTCCACACATAGTGGTTAATAATAGCCATGCAAGTGCCAACCCTCTGTCTGGCATCAGAAATATCCATGTGTGTGAAAGGCTGCAGAAGAAAACCCTAGAAGAGAGTTCAAACCAGCAAAACCAAAAACCAGTCTCTCTTGCTAGAATTCATAAGATGGGGAATAAAGGGCACCTTGCACTAATCAGGGGGATTAAGCTGATGAGCAAAACACCTGAAACAACTTCTCCTTCCCACCTCCACTGGAAGAGGAAGAGGGCTCTCTTAAGTAAATAAACCATCACAGTCCTTTTCCATTTTGATGATTTCTTGCCATTTTACTAAATTGCCAGGCAGACAGAAGCCTTAACCCTGACCAGACTCATGTGAAAACTCCTAGCTTGATTTTTTTTTTTTAAGTCTCCTGACTTCTTTATTAAATGCTCCCCAGCTGCAAATGAGTGGGTGTCAGAGGTGCGTTATTTCACAGATCTCTGGGTCACTGCCTGATTTTGCTCTGCATCTAGATATTAAAAGTTTTTCTTTATTATAGATAGCATGAAGAAAAATGAACAGCTCAAGACAGTTTTCTAAACCAATAGTCTCTGGGTATATTTATTTTATGATGATGGCAATGAAGTAGCCCCTTATATATTTTCTATTGTCTTCAGTAAAGACATGCTTTAATCACAAACTGACGTATGAAACCTGCCTATTGGCCTATCGATATTTCTTTTGTGCTGAGCGAGAAGCCAATATCCTATTTTAAATATAACTTTAAAAAATGACATTACCTAAGAAAATGCTAGCAGTATTCTTGATAAAATATACTGTGGTGGGGCTGAAAAGTGCATGCAAAGCAAGCTGCATTATTAGAATGTTTAAATATTAATTATACCGCTGTGTAGTAAAGATGATCAACTGTGAGTGTCAACTAATTTTCTAAAAGCTGCAATGTTGGATTTTGTCTAAACTTCTATTGTTAAGCTAAAACTAAAAGCCCAGCAAGTTTAGTCTACTGGAGTGTGCTTATTTTTATTGGTTTCTGCATAATTTTTTTTTACATAAACCAACTTTAACCCCTTTACTGTAATCTCTGCCAGTGGAACTCCAATAGCACATCATAAAATTCCTATAATTCTTCAAAGCAATGTAGCTGGGAAAAAAAAAATAAATAAAAAAATTGGGCATTTTGCAACAAACGCCAACTACGAGATTCAGCCAATTAAATTTAACTCTTGCAAGCTCATTTTGCTGACTTCATGCCTAGATACACATTTTGCTTGCCCTCTGATAGCCACTGCTGTTGGGAGAAGCTCTCAGCCCTGGTGCTCAATGCTGGGCTGGCTCTATTGTGTGAGAAATCCTGCTCAGGTGGTACCTAGCACTGGTATGGGAGGGAGGCTGAGCGGACAGATGGGGAGGCAGATGCACAATGCTACATAAAAGCAGAAAGACTTATCTTACGCAAATGCCTTAAGTGACTGAGCGCAGGCAGAAAGTGAAGGGGGGCCAGGATGGGAAACGAAGGGTTAAGCGAAAAAAATTACTGTCATTTCTTTCCCCAGCTAGCAGCTATTGCTTCCTCAGACTTTTAAGAGGAGCCACAAGACTCGAGCAAGAGAATCACTTTGAGATTCTTCTGTGAAGACAAAGAAATAGTGTGCACCGAGGCTGGTAGGCTTCCTTCCGTCACTCATGGATGCTCTGCCAGGATTTCCCACCTGAGACAGATTGCGACGCATGTTCGAATCACTCATGCACGAGAAGCAATACACAAGTTCAGTGTAAAGCCACTTTAAAAGCTCATCGGGTGCATACTTTACTTGTACAAAATACCTTATTCATGATGGAGCAGTGAGGGCCTAGGTAATTACTTGAATCAAGGTGGCCTCAGAAGTGTTTAAATCTACAAGGACACTTAGAGCATGAATAATGCAAAATAATTTGCATCTAAATTTTTTAAGTGTTCTTTATTCAAAAACTAAAATGCAGTTCCGATTAAAGTTTGATGAGTGAAAGCTGAGCACTTCATACCCACTGTGAAATGTCTCCTATTTGTGGAAATTATTTCAGACAGTGGTAAAGGGACAAAAGAGATAAAAAAAAAAAAAAAAAAAAAAAAAGTTGGTGATTAATCTGCATTACTTTTAAGCCATCCCTATTTCATGATGTTTGGTGAGTAGGAAGTTAATTTCTGAACTTGCTGATCTGATACCATCTGCATTTCACCCTTTTAAAGCCGCCCCATCCACAGTGCTGCTCTAATTATTAACCAAACAAACTAACTGTTCTTTTGCCATCGATGATAGCTCAAAGCCAGCTCGTGTCTCTGAAATTTGCCCAGTATCTTTTAGTGCAGTTAATCTCACCTCTGTCCCTGTCAACCTCTTTGGAAAAGCCTTCCGTGCAAAAAATACCCTGGCTGCCTGTCACCATGTGCTTATAGGGCACGGGCTTACAGTTCCTCACTTGGAAGCGTGTTGCATCCCTTTCTTTTGAATTTGCCACTGACAGCATAAACTGCCGCGTATATCATCGGTTCAGCACTTTATTATATCGTCTCCATTCCTATTTTAGAACGTGTTGAGCAACCCCCATAAAAATTGTTAAAGAGGAAGGAGTGAACAAGACAAATGTTGTGTAATGTGCTCGCTGAAAATGATGCTTTTCTCTGTCTGGGCTGCAGGCAGAGGAGAAAAAGGGAGAGGGCAAAGCATGTCAGAAACAGTCGTTTTCACATGCAGACGTCAATGATCCTGTCGTTAAATGTGCTTAATTCACAATTATGTTTCCAACACTTGAACCTGCCCGTCTCGTGCTGCTTGGGAAGGCACTGAGACATGTTCAAAGTTGGAGATCCCTGGAGATTTCTATAGAAGGAGGATCTCTACAGATCTGCTCCCTGTTTGCTCCTACCCTCCAAACCCAACAGCTCCCTGCAATATGAGAGCCAGACCTTCGAAAAAGCAGCTCCAGGAGCCAGAGGGAGGGTTTTTACAGCTGCTAAAACGTCAGATTGGGAAATCTGCTGGGATCCAACAGGTTAAGCAGGCGAAAGCTTCGACAGACAGGGAAGTTTTAAGCGCCGGGTAACTGCGAGTGGCTAAACTTTTAAAGGCCCCTTTGCAAAGGAAAATCATTTTCCTGCTGCAGCCCTTATAAAGAATAAAGACTTCCAATTTATTACCAGCTCGAAAGCTGGCTGCCACTTTATTGGACTTTCAGATGAGTGTGCTCGCCACGCTTTCTTAGGGAGAGGATCTGCTACGTTTTTCTTGGATTTGGAACAATGCGAACATTTTTTTAACTCATTGAACAAAGATTTCCCCAGCAACAGACCCCCTGCTCAGCAGGTCACCTATCTTTGCGACAGTTTTTCTTTTCCCACGCTAACCCTAGGGCTCATTTGCATAAGGTCTCTGTTGTGACAATTAGTTTCAGGTGAGCTGATTTCTATGAGGTTTGCCCAAGACGATACACAAGCTCTGGGCCTCCCTGATCCTGGCCCTAATTGCGACTGACTGGCACCAGACACAATCACCCTCTTGATTCAGCAAATTGTCCTGCAAGTAGCTTGTTGTGACCCCGCAATGCACAAATCATATCATGTCAGCCCAGCATAGTAAACAGTGAATAAAGCAAATTCACAAAAAAAAAAAAAAAAAAAAAAAGGGAAAAAAAAAAGAGGTTTCATAATAGCTCCTCTATGTTCCAGTCCCAGTGGGCAAGATGAATACACAGTAAAACTATATCATATCTGTGTGCTGGTGGAAGAGGTATCTCTGGGCAGAGTAACAATTTTGGTTTACTGAGGGGTTATTTATGAACTTGAAATAAATAACTCAGATGTTGCTTCATTCCACCACCTGTGGAGGAATTCCCCAGGTAACAGAGCAGGGTCATTGTAAATGTTTCCTAGGTTGTGGAAATAAGCAATATGCTCCTTCATCATCTCAGAAGCTTTGAGGTACATCAATATGCACATTAGTTGGGCTGCTGATAGTCTCTCCATGGTTTAAAAAGACACAGAGACCAGGCAGACCCCACCTCTGAGCACAGCAGCAAAAGCTGGGACAGAACTTTTCCCAAAGTGTCAAGGAGCCTGGAGAGGAGCTGAGGACACAGAAGACCTCACCCTAACTTTCCAACAGTCCCACATCCCAGTGCCAGGACCACCTTGGGCTCAGTCTTGCCTGTTTTAGGCCAGTGATAACCCCATGGAGGTTGTCAGCCCAGAAATGTCTCTGGTATTGACTTGTGAGTCAGGGGAAATACGCAGCCTCTGAGATAGGCAGAAGAAAGGAGCAATAATAAATACATGGGTACTAATGCAAAGTTAACGAGGGTGGAGGAACACCTTTGACTGCCACACTAACAAGAGTGCTGGGTAGGGACGAAGAGCCATCCTTATCTCTGACTAACTCCCTTTTCTTCACTTTGAGTCACAGTTTTCATGTTATTTTTTGGTACGATGCTCAGTTCTTTCCTACCAGAGCAGCTCCGGCTGTGACCTCTGCCCCGTGAGTGTGAGTCAGGAGAAACTCCCTCCCCACCTTACATATTGCTTGCTTTTTTTTTTTTTTTTTTTTTTTAAATGTGGTCTAATTTACAAAATATTATTCACCATAGAGACAAAAAGCTGTTCCCCTGCTTCAGCTGGGACATGAAGGGTAAACTCAAATCCTGACCAGGTATATCAAGTCCCTGGCTTCAGAGAAACTCCACAAGAGCAGGATTAGACCCACTGAATATATTGCATGATGATCATTATGGGACTTAGATTAGGCTGTTAGTTTGGGACTATTTTTAATCTCCTGGGAAAAGCTGTATTTACATTTGTTAGGGTTTTTTTATCCCCACCCTGCTGCAAAGTGTTTCCCCAAATAAATAGTTATGTTAAAAATCCTAGTAAAAAATCTGTTTTGAAATTATTCACTGAATGTGGCTGGTAGCCAGTGTGAAAGGTCAGCCTGCCAGTCCCAATGGTTTGGAGCTAGAGTCAAGGTAAATATATATGCAAAAGAACATCTGACACAGGGCATTTATGTTAACTGTGCAATCTTATATACTGATTATAGGCAAAAAATATCAGCTGTTTGCATATATAAAGATAAGAACAAATAAAAATGTCACCTCTCTGCTGAGAACACCCTGAGAAAATACTTCGTTTTAGGATGGGAGATCTAATTCTACTTTACTGGTACAGTCAGATTTAAAAGTCATTAGTTCTTCTTTATCAGTGTGATCGGCACAAGAGCGTGGTCCCAAGTGAACAAGAGCTCCCAGACTCCTCCAGCCTCATACCCTGCACGTTTTCAAGGTATTGAGATAGTGTTTTGACCCAGAAACACAAAAGGTGGCACTGCTGGTGTAGAACACAACTAGGTCAGCCTTGGGTTTCTTCTTCCAATGGCATGCACCACACTGGGTGAGGTGGTAGGAAGCTACTTGTGTTCCTTTTGATCCCTGCAGCCCAGTGAGGCATATATAAGGAAGAACACTCAAAGCCCTTCCTGCCACACACATGTCCATGGACAATATCAAGGGTCTCAACACCATTGCCACCACCAAAACCCTACCAGGCTTTGAGTTAGTTGGATAAACCCACTACTTCCATCCTGAATCATCTCTACCATGTTCAACCAAATTGGTGATCACCCATCTCTTGTGAGCAAGCCAGGGGACAGCTGCAGATGCACAAGAGACCTGCTGAACCTCACCTGCTCTATTTAAAAAGGCATGGCATTTTTGTTTTGTCCTGAGTCTTGTGCTAATGCTTTTATCCCTCTCTCGTGACACAAACCATGCTTTTTTATGCTGAAGGAAATGCAACCAGCCGATGTTGAACTTTAACCTTCAGCAACTCTGCCTCCAATGTAAGGCAAAACTTTTAGATTTTTAAGTAAATAAACAGTTGATTCTGACAAAAAAATGACTATTCCCTGAGGGGACATTTTTGTGAAACTGCGCCAGGTACAAAAAAAAAATGTATATTTTTTGGCTTGGTCATGAAACTGTCAAAACACAACTCTAACATGTTTTGCTGCATATGTAATTTTTTTCCCACAGCTCTTTCTGAGCAATGCTTAATTCTGAATCCTTTCTGTACCCAGCATTTACAAGGAAATTGATAGTTGCACAAGAAACTCAGGCAAGTTTCTAGGTAAAATGAAATAGAATTACCAAGAGGAAAAAAAAAAGGAGAAAAACACGATAAAGCCAGAGAAACTTCATTAAAAATGCAAATAAATTATGCTTTTGGGATAAAAGTCACCTTCAAAACTGGGATTTGGGGAGATTTAACATGGAATAGTCTGTGTGCTGGCCCTGGGTGCAAGGGCTAAGTTTTACCCTCTGTTGTGGGGTGCCTTATTTTAATCTTATTTTTAACTGCTCCCTCTGTCCTATCTATACATGCATATGTAAATCTCAAAGTATCTTGTTCATAGTTGTGATTACAAACTTCACTTTTACTAAAAACAGCTACGGCACTGATCTTTAATATAATAATATATTTTTCCAAGTGCCTTCGCTGTTCCATTCCAGTCACTGAAACAGAGACAATTCGTTGTATGTTGAAATGTGTAATTATCATGTAGCCAAAAGGGAGGGTGTAATTTTCACATCTGATTACAAGGTAAGAGTGTAAGTGAAGCTGCCTCGGTAAACTTACACTTGTTTACAGAAAGCAATGCCTTTGATATTAAAAACTCTAAACATGTGAAATGCTGGAAAAAATCAAGATTGTCATGCACCAAAGCTAAACAACAATGACGACAACAAAAAACAAACCCTAAGCACTTTTTTTTTTTCCTGGCATAACTACAAATGAAAAGTCAATTCTCCTGAACTTGTGCTGTCTCTCCTCTCTTGAAATGTTTGTTAAGAAGACCTCCAAATTGTTTTTGCACAGTGTGCTCTACTCTTCGTACTGAAGGCTAAGAAGTGAAAGCTCCAGCTTTCATGTAAAAATAAATAAATAAATAAATAAATAAAATAGGAACTTCAAAAGTTTCTGCTGTTTATAACTATTTGGTCAGTTTAAGCTAGAGAAATACTTTTCATATTTGACTTTATCTTCACAGAATTTACTTCTAAATGTGACTGCATTTGCTTTCAAGTTGACTTTTTTTTTTAACACATGAACTTCCTCCTCTTTCTGTTTGGTTTTTTTTTTTTACTTTCTTTCTTATACAGTCACTGCTGATTTACCTTCGAAGAAATGAGCTTCTGCTTATGTGAGTTTATTATTTTTTGGCCACGTAGGAAAAGATGATATCAAGGAAAAGAAGAAATGTTACAGCAAGTATCACTTTCCAAGGAGATTAAAGATAAGTAGAAAGGTCACACTACAGGTAGAGGGGAAAAAGGACTGAAAAGCCAAGAAAGATAGCAGAAACCATTCAAAATGATATAGAAGTATGATTGCTAAGGAGTTACTGTTGTATTTTTAGAAAACATTAAAAATTGTCTGTGCAAGCATTGGATGTCAAAGTATGATAATCTCATGCTTTCACTAACCAAGAAAAAGGGAGAGGAAAAGAAAGAAAACCAAAATATTTTTGGTACATGTAAAATACAGCTTTTTGTTGGAGCTTAAAAAAAAAATCATATAATCAACATGTGCAACATCTAACAACAAGAATATGATAAGACCCTATTTTCTAAACTATGCTTTTTTTTGCTGCCCTAAAATTAAGTCCCTGATACCATATTCTTATTCAGAACATCACATCCATAGGGAAAAAAAATACCCACCACCACAACTGAAAAATAAAATGTAACCCAGTAATAGCAGTAATTTGAGTTGAAGATGCATGTAGTTACTTTAAAAGTGTTTTTTGTCTTGTGCAGAAAGACACGAATGAGAGGGCTACTGAAAGCAANGAGAAAAACACGATAAAGCCAGAGAAACTTCATTAAAAATGCAAATAAATTATGCTTTTGGGATAAAAGTCACCTTCAAAACTGGGATTTGGGGAGATTTAACATGGAATAGTCTGTGTGCTGGCCCTGGGTGCAAGGGCTAAGTTTTACCCTCTGTTGTGGGGTGCCTTATTTTAATCTTATTTTTAACTGCTCCCTCTGTCCTATCTATACATGCATATGTAAATCTCAAAGTATCTTGTTCATAGTTGTGATTACAAACTTCACTTTTACTAAAAACAGCTACGGCACTGATCTTTAATATAATAATATATTTTTCCAAGTGCCTTCGCTGTTCCATTCCAGTCACTGAAACAGAGACAATTCGTTGTATGTTGAAATGTGTAATTATCATGTAGCCAAAAGGGAGGGTGTAATTTTCACATCTGATTACAAGGTAAGAGTGTAAGTGAAGCTGCCTCGGTAAACTTACACTTGTTTACAGAAAGCAATGCCTTTGATATTAAAAACTCTAAACATGTGAAATGCTGGAAAAAATCAAGATTGTCATGCACCAAAGCTAAACAACAATGACGACAACAAAAAACAAACCCTAAGCACTTTTTTTTTTTCCTGGCATAACTACAAATGAAAAGTCAATTCTCCTGAACTTGTGCTGTCTCTCCTCTCTTGAAATGTTTGTTAAGAAGACCTCCAAATTGTTTTTGCACAGTGTGCTCTACTCTTCGTACTGAAGGCTAAGAAGTGAAAGCTCCAGCTTTCATGTAAAAATAAATAAATAAATAAATAAATAAAATAGGAACTTCAAAAGTTTCTGCTGTTTATAACTATTTGGTCAGTTTAAGCTAGAGAAATACTTTTCATATTTGACTTTATCTTCACAGAATTTACTTCTAAATGTGACTGCATTTGCTTTCAAGTTGACTTTTTTTTTTAACACATGAACTTCCTCCTCTTTCTGTTTGGTTTTTTTTTTTTACTTTCTTTCTTATACAGTCACTGCTGATTTACCTTCGAAGAAATGAGCTTCTGCTTATGTGAGTTTATTATTTTTTGGCCACGTAGGAAAAGATGATATCAAGGAAAAGAAGAAATGTTACAGCAAGTATCACTTTCCAAGGAGATTAAAGATAAGTAGAAAGGTCACACTACAGGTAGAGGGGAAAAAGGACTGAAAAGCCAAGAAAGATAGCAGAAACCATTCAAAATGATATAGAAGTATGATTGCTAAGGAGTTACTGTTGTATTTTTAGAAAACATTAAAAATTGTCTGTGCAAGCATTGGATGTCAAAGTATGATAATCTCATGCTTTCACTAACCAAGAAAAAGGGAGAGGAAAAGAAAGAAAACCAAAATATTTTTGGTACATGTAAAATACAGCTTTTTGTTGGAGCTTAAAAAAAAAATCATATAATCAACATGTGCAACATCTAACAACAAGAATATGATAAGACCCTATTTTCTAAACTATGCTTTTTTTTGCTGCCCTAAAATTAAGTCCCTGATACCATATTCTTATTCAGAACATCACATCCATAGGGAAAAAAAATACCCACCACCACAACTGAAAAATAAAATGTAACCCAGTAATAGCAGTAATTTGAGTTGAAGATGCATGTAGTTACTTTAAAAGTGTTTTTTGTCTTGTGCAGAAAGACACGAATGAGAGGGCTACTGAAAGCAATTTAATACCAGGTGGGGGTTGACATTAATCTTTTATGACAATAATATTGTGGTGTTACAGGAGGGCAGAAACGAATATCTTCTCGTACGTATAACCACTTCCCTAAGAGTCTGTGCCTGTCTTAAAAATACACGTATAGAATTGATGTATAGCCCCAAATTCATAATGAATATGATTATATAAAGAGCTTTCTCTCATGCAAACAATCACAACTGCTTTCCTCCTGCTTCCCTTAGGTGTGATCCAGGCTAGCTCTGCAAGTGGTACAGGAATGGTATTCCTCCTGGAATGGGCCAGATCTGGAGCAGGAGGGCTGCTTGTGACACCTGCATGGTGCAGAGCGAAATTCTGGCTTTCAGACACGTACAAAGCCAATGGGATTGCACTGGGGGAGCTGGGCAGAATAGTGTCCATTGAGTACCCGGTCTGCAGGGGTGTGCTGGAGGTAAATGCAGTTTCTGAGCAGTATTAGTGTACTTAAAACAACAAATTAACGTCTGTGGAGCACTAATCAATGTTTGGTGCACTCCACATTTTTCACAGAGTTGTTAGAGTACATTTGCTTATATTTTGCACTATTTTAATTTAGCCATATTGATCAAACTGAACACTCAATAAGACCCTAGGCACCTTAGCCTTATTAAAATTAGTCAACTTGAAGTAAGTGAGCTGAGGAAGTAATGGAAACTATTCAGAGATTTAAATATAGTGCAACCCACTTAAATAAATACCTGTTAATGAAATAAATCTGTATATGCACATATTTCCTCTGAAACAAATTATTAAGGGGGCCCTTTAGAAGAATACGACTCAAACATACCCATTAGCTAAAAAGAGAAGTATTTCTCCAGGCTCGCTGTGTACATTTTTGTTTGCTGGGTTAAACTTGGGGAATCTGTGCTGACCTTTTCCTCCAAAGCAGTTATCATTCTTTAGAGTTTTACAGTGTCAAAATTTATTAAAAAGTCCCTCATTAACCTGTAAGTAAACACAACTGTGATTTTTTGGTAACTCTCCCACTTGAGTTTATCCCAGTAAGAGTATAAATCAACTGGGACATCACCCCAGATGAGTACATCTGGGAAGCTACAGAAGAAAAATCAAAAGCATTTAACTAACCCCATTGTTCATATGTAAAAAAAAAAAATAATCATATTGCTTAATCCTTACAAATAATATGTCTCTGTCTTCAGAAAGTTGTATCTTTTTTACTTTCAGCAGGGTTGAGAGGCGTAATTACAGCACCGACTCCAAGGCTTGACTGGAGCAGTGATTTGCAGTCCAGCTCCTCTTGGCACATATCTGGAGTTCAAAATATTGTTTTTGNTTTTTTACTTTCTTTCTTATACAGTCACTGCTGATTTACCTTCGAAGAAATGAGCTTCTGCTTATGTGAGTTTATTATTTTTTGGCCACGTAGGAAAAGATGATATCAAGGAAAAGAAGAAATGTTACAGCAAGTATCACTTTCCAAGGAGATTAAAGATAAGTAGAAAGGTCACACTACAGGTAGAGGGGAAAAAGGACTGAAAAGCCAAGAAAGATAGCAGAAACCATTCAAAATGATATAGAAGTATGATTGCTAAGGAGTTACTGTTGTATTTTTAGAAAACATTAAAAATTGTCTGTGCAAGCATTGGATGTCAAAGTATGATAATCTCATGCTTTCACTAACCAAGAAAAAGGGAGAGGAAAAGAAAGAAAACCAAAATATTTTTGGTACATGTAAAATACAGCTTTTTGTTGGAGCTTAAAAAAAAAATCATATAATCAACATGTGCAACATCTAACAACAAGAATATGATAAGACCCTATTTTCTAAACTATGCTTTTTTTTGCTGCCCTAAAATTAAGTCCCTGATACCATATTCTTATTCAGAACATCACATCCATAGGGAAAAAAAATACCCACCACCACAACTGAAAAATAAAATGTAACCCAGTAATAGCAGTAATTTGAGTTGAAGATGCATGTAGTTACTTTAAAAGTGTTTTTTGTCTTGTGCAGAAAGACACGAATGAGAGGGCTACTGAAAGCAATTTAATACCAGGTGGGGGTTGACATTAATCTTTTATGACAATAATATTGTGGTGTTACAGGAGGGCAGAAACGAATATCTTCTCGTACGTATAACCACTTCCCTAAGAGTCTGTGCCTGTCTTAAAAATACACGTATAGAATTGATGTATAGCCCCAAATTCATAATGAATATGATTATATAAAGAGCTTTCTCTCATGCAAACAATCACAACTGCTTTCCTCCTGCTTCCCTTAGGTGTGATCCAGGCTAGCTCTGCAAGTGGTACAGGAATGGTATTCCTCCTGGAATGGGCCAGATCTGGAGCAGGAGGGCTGCTTGTGACACCTGCATGGTGCAGAGCGAAATTCTGGCTTTCAGACACGTACAAAGCCAATGGGATTGCACTGGGGGAGCTGGGCAGAATAGTGTCCATTGAGTACCCGGTCTGCAGGGGTGTGCTGGAGGTAAATGCAGTTTCTGAGCAGTATTAGTGTACTTAAAACAACAAATTAACGTCTGTGGAGCACTAATCAATGTTTGGTGCACTCCACATTTTTCACAGAGTTGTTAGAGTACATTTGCTTATATTTTGCACTATTTTAATTTAGCCATATTGATCAAACTGAACACTCAATAAGACCCTAGGCACCTTAGCCTTATTAAAATTAGTCAACTTGAAGTAAGTGAGCTGAGGAAGTAATGGAAACTATTCAGAGATTTAAATATAGTGCAACCCACTTAAATAAATACCTGTTAATGAAATAAATCTGTATATGCACATATTTCCTCTGAAACAAATTATTAAGGGGGCCCTTTAGAAGAATACGACTCAAACATACCCATTAGCTAAAAAGAGAAGTATTTCTCCAGGCTCGCTGTGTACATTTTTGTTTGCTGGGTTAAACTTGGGGAATCTGTGCTGACCTTTTCCTCCAAAGCAGTTATCATTCTTTAGAGTTTTACAGTGTCAAAATTTATTAAAAAGTCCCTCATTAACCTGTAAGTAAACACAACTGTGATTTTTTGGTAACTCTCCCACTTGAGTTTATCCCAGTAAGAGTATAAATCAACTGGGACATCACCCCAGATGAGTACATCTGGGAAGCTACAGAAGAAAAATCAAAAGCATTTAACTAACCCCATTGTTCATATGTAAAAAAAAAAAATAATCATATTGCTTAATCCTTACAAATAATATGTCTCTGTCTTCAGAAAGTTGTATCTTTTTTACTTTCAGCAGGGTTGAGAGGCGTAATTACAGCACCAACTCCAAGGCTTGACTGGAGCAGTGATTTGCAGTCCAGCTCCTCTTGGCACATATCTGGAGTTCAAAATATTGTTTTTGAAAACATTGCCGTTTTTCAACAAAAATAGGAGATTAGACAACATCTTTAATTGATTAATCCTCTCTCCCTTCTCTGAGGGGGTGACTTGTGATAGTGTATTATTTTAGTCAGGAAAAAAAAAAATTGTAATGTGCAGCAAAGTCTTCTGCAATACCTACAAATAAATTAAACTAAAAACTAGGTGCACAATCTGTGGAGGTTTCCTAACGTCCCTTCATCAGGGGCTGCCTTCATAGGGCTTTGTATACTCATTTTTTCCCCCTAGTCCAATAAAAGATATTAGCTCTTTTCCCTAAGCAAAATCCCTCTCATGAATCAGGCCCTACACTTGCAACTAGTGTGATATTGCTGGCCAGGTTTCACCCCAGTAAAATTCTAATCTATACTTTGTCTTTTAGAATTAAGAAGAAAATGCATATCAGCAGAATCTCCTCTCTACTTTATTTCATTTATAAATTACGAGAATGATGCTATTATATATTATTAATTTCTGCTGTTCTCCAACTCGGCTGCAGCAGTGAGCTGCGGATGTTGGAACAGTGTAATTATGTTCTAGTAGGGCAGCCATCCGTTTCCTTTCAAAAATTTACAGGATTCTTAATCATGCTGCTCATTTGGGTGCGCAGTAGCGAGGATGGCGAAACACAAACAGGGCACGTTCGTTTACACAGGAACACCTGCTTAGCATGATAGCAGATGTCAGTCAGCAAGCAGAACACAAAAGAAAAATATCAACAACAGCAAACTAGAAGCATTTTTAACTCGGTCCAGGGATATCTTGTCTGGGGGAAGCCAAAGGAAAGGGTTGTGCCTTCTCAGGTCGAGGCAGAGGAGCGGTGACGATCTGGAAAGTCTTGTCTGGTGTTCCCCAGGGACCCGGTCAAGAAATCCATGCTAACTCCTCACTGGCTAAGGGGTTATTTAACATAGCATTTCTCCTTCAAGAATGTTGGGGTTGGTTTGTTTTTCAAGCTTGACACTAAGCATCTTGCAAGGATCCTTGTAAAGATATGGTATATTTGATAACTATGTCAAAGGAGGTGAGAGGGATAAAATACCCAGAACTATTGCTCCACATGCAAGGTTTTGCCAGCATTTCCATTGCAACCACTTATTCTCAAGGCTTTATATTACTAACTCTAAGTGTTTCATCCTGAGCTGCCTCTTGGCTTTCCTATCTCAAACTGAGAGCATTTTGGGGTCCCTTTTTCTTTTTTGCTTCATTTGTTTGGTTGGTTTTTACATATTTTATGAAATAAAAAGGTGTTATCAGAGGAGGGCAAGTTTACAGATTTCAGACCCTCCCATAGGGGCATTTGGAGCATGGGGCATGAGTCGAGCTCTTCCAGGCAGCTATTAATAATCTCCCTCAATGCCATACGCAGTAACTACTCTTCCACAGGATTGTTAGTATTCAGAGCAAGTCAACTTGCGTGGGTCCGTGCATTAAGGGCTCCCTAAGTATGCATTGACTTGATACCCAGTAATGGCTTCTAAGGAGCCGTTATGTAGTACCGTGTCAATGATCCATGCATTGAGGACTCCCTAAGTACGCATTGACACGATAGACCGGAACGGCTCTGAAGAAGCCGTTACGGTCTATCATGCCAATGATCTGCGGATATTGGCAGTGCCTCCCGCACTTCTACAGAGATTGTAAAAGTCTCTGAAGAAGCTGTTATGATCTCGGTGGAAGAACCATCAATCAGGTCGATGGCAGCGGGTTTCGTTTTGCCATTTTTCCACCTTATCTCCGGGAAGCTTTTGTTTTCCTTCTATGATTAGATTCAAAGAACTGACAAAATAGAAAGGTTGCCCGCAGAGTGGCTCTGGGACTGCGTGGAGGTAACCAGGATCAGAATATGACCTCTGGTTTTATTAGTTCTAGGTTGTTTAATTCCAGCTGACTTGCTGTGAGGCCTCAGCCAAGTCACTTCAACTCTCCTTACCTCCGTTCACTCTCCTCTAGCAAGCACGGAAAGGGATGACATCTTTTGAGTGGAGATTGTTGTGGGGCTTGGGAAACGTTAATTTAGACAAGTTGCAAGGGAGCCTTGTCTCAGTATCTCATCAATGATGGAGGATGCTGAGACAAACAAGGTGTGTACATCATCCCTTTCACACCTAAGCACTCAGGTAAAGATACACTACAAGTAAGTATTACCTCTGAAGCTTTGTAAACTTTAATCTGTTGAGTTTAAAGAGTTTCAACTCGACTCACAGGCATTCAGATCAGTTCTAAGCTTCTGTGATCGGCAGAATATCATCTTTATTTCTGCAGTGCCACCAATTTCTATGAAAACTCTTGAACATTTTTTTCAGTGGCTTCCTTCACACATTAATATTTTTTTAAAATCCTTTGAAAGTACATCATTGCATAATAAAATTTTAATTCATGCTAAGTCTGTGACCATGAAACACTACTTAACTAGTTTGTATTGTTTGTGTCTGCTCTTCCATACTCTTTCAGGGAAAACTAGTCTTTTTAGTCTTTCATAGTCAATTCGTACTTCTGTTTAGGGGTGATAGTGCTAGACAGATTATATATAGAGTACTCTAGCCATTTTATACACTGCTCACTAATATAATAAGCCCATTTATAGTGTGATCCCACATCAACCAAGGAATATTTACACAGTTAAATGTTAGCAAACCACTGGAGAAACAGTGTAACCATACCTTATGGAAAGCAGAGATCCTCAAGCAAGAAAAAGTAGAAGGTTGTGGTACCGTACAGAGACCTTGTCTGTAGCCAAGCCAGCCTGAAAAGTATGAGCTCAAAGGAAAAGAAACTGTGCAAAAGAAGCCAGTGGAACATTATAGAAAGTCAGAAAGAATCATGATAAATCTGGGGAAGATGAGAAGGCAGAGAACTCTCAGGAAGCAGTGGCTATTGATCCTAGGTACCTCCTGCCTGGAACTCAAAAACTTGAATATTTTTAAGTGTGTTTTTCAATGTGATGAACCTCTAGAACTGTCTATAGTTAGGAACCCCAAATCAGTGATTGCTTTGGTAATGTTAATTATAAATTTGAAGTTTAAGAGTAGACTGTGGCCATCCAATCCACAGCAATATTGCCAGCAAGCACAGGAGAGAAGACAACAAAATATCTACTGAAGGCTGGAGACAAGCTTGGCTTTTATTAATAGTCCCTCAGCCAAATGCCTTTGCAGTAGAAGAGTCCACAGCATGCTCTAGAAAGCCACAGTTGCTCCTTGGCTAACCTCTTTCTCCCCAAAGGTAAAACTTCAGCAGCCATTATTAATTCCTTAAGAATGTATCTTTGGGATGTAGAGCCTGTTTGGGGTGACCTTAAGAGCCTACAGGCGGAGACCACCACTGCTACCCAAATTCGATTCATCATCTCCCTCCACGCTACACATTGCAAATTTGTGTGAAAAGTTGCATTTCAAAATCTGGACAGCTGAGGACTGCTGGAAGAAAAACTAATCTTTGCACTAAATTAAATCATCTGGGGATTTAAACTCCATTGAGAAGGAAAGAGAAGATACTGTTTCACAAGGATTCAGACCATATTTCACTTGTCTTCAATGAACACTTTCAGGTATCTCACATTATGATGCTGCCTCTGCAACACATGCTGAGTCCTCGGTCCAAGATCTCAATTTTATTTTTTTTTTTCAACATTTGGGATATGAACAGGCTTTAGTCTCCTTCCATGTATACATTTATTAGTAAGAGTTTTCCATGGTATAATTGAAGCCTGGCAGTTTTTACCAACTGCGGCTTAGAAGGAAAACTGACACAATGTAATGTTTTGTGTCTTTTTTTTTTTTATGTTGTTGTTGTCTATGCAAACTGGTCACTGAAAAGGTGCAAAGCGCTGCTAATACTACATTTTCTAAAATTCAAAGCCTTTTAAGAAAGGTACACAATGCAAGAATACGCAGCTGCAATTTTAAAAAGGCTACTGTTCCTTTAATGCCCAGCTGGTCCTGAGATGTAATAAAATTGACATATTGATTCCTTTGAATTTACAAATGCCTGTTTCATAAACTCCATCTCCAAAGCCTAGGCATCTTTAGAGCACTGTCATTTTTTTCTCCAAATGGATCAATTATGTGCCCACGTAATCCTGTTACCTGTGAAATCCATGCATACTTCTCCCATTTGCTGCAGTTCCCAGGCGGACAAACTTGCATTATGTACGCATAAACAAACAGAGCATTTTCCTGATATTAGGGATTGTTTTCAAAGTGAAAAGCAATCTCCTGGGTCCTTTACTCAAAAAAAACCAACAAACCAAACAACCAAACAAAAAAAACACACCAAAAAACAAACCAACATACATAGTGCGGTATTCCTCCAAGTAACCTCACTGAACTATATATGTATTATTATTACACAACACAGCAAATCATTAAAAAAACATTGAGCCCCACTATCTCAAATGTTTCAACTGCAGAAAAACACCAAGACTTCGCAGACAGCCCTCATTTTCCCATTGAATCCAACTCCCATTTCTTTCCCACCTTCTTTATTTTATAATTATTGCTGTCTATGTAAGGAAATTTTTTCCATCAGAAACATTTCTGTGTGACTTAAATATTGGAAAAGCACCCAAAAGCTGAAAACTTTGCTGTGGAAGTTTGGGGCTTTAAAATTTTATTTCTAGGATAATTCATCTTTTTTTTATCGTGCTGAGCACCTTTCCATCATTTACACACACACACAGAGTCAAGCAGGCATTAACCTGCAAACCTACCACTTATGCATATAAATGCATCACACATACAACTATTCCCATATCCCGTGGCATATTATTTGTATGAATATACACCATGCACATAAACACATTTATACACACACACACCCCATGCACAGTCCTCAAATATAAGCAGAGAAAAAAGAGAATAAATATGTTTTTCTCTGTATATGAATTCTTTATAAAGTACCGTGTATATACACAGATATGAATTCTCGTTTCATTCTTTCAGGCTGTGCTGTATCTGATTTTCTACACTTCAGTGGGCAACCAGCAGTTCAGTTACACTACACTTGCACTGTACAATTTGTCTCTAAAAGGTTCCCAAAATTATGAAACATCTTGTCTGCTGCATGACCTGCTCACCGCAGTGCCTCAGCCCGAGGTGCATCCACACATCTAGAGAGGGAAAAAATATATATGTTTGATGCTTGGAGCCCATACAAGTGGCCCAATACACCCCTGCCATTGTGCAGGAGTGGGTTTTAAAGATAAATGGCTACATGTTAACCAGATTTGACATGCTGCACAAAAGCAGCCACCTTTGGTCCCATGACACAGCCAAACAGAAAAAACAACAAGCAATCCTGGCAAAAGATGTCCGACGTGAATAAAAGCCCAACAATTTGTCACATAGTCGTTACAAAATGTTCCAGGCTTTGGGGCTTGCCATGGGACAGCAGCGATAAGAAGAACATAGAAAAAAAACCCAACAAACTGAAGGGCTGAGGGTGGTGGGGAGGCGGAAGAGTTAAAACTCGAGGAAAGCTCCAGTAGTTACAAAGGGGAAACAAAGAGGATATTTTCATTTGGCTCTTTCCGAAGACACACATACACACACACACACACCCACACACACAGAGGAAAAAAACAGAAAAGAAAGAAAAAAAAGAAAGAGCCGCAATTAATTAAATCAAGAAGCTCCGTTGTTTTGAGAGGTGATTGAAATCTGACATGCAAAGTAGAAATATTTATGTTTACTTTCTATTTTTGGAATCCATGAAGCTACTTTTCCTTCACTGCACTTCCCCACCACTACAATGGCCATGGCTTGGTTTATCCAGTAGTAAGCACTGCCTGTTTGGGGCCAAATCCTGCTCACGTTTCTCATGGCACTTGGTCTTTCCTCATGGGAATGGGCCCAGAAAACTCTGAAGATGTAACAGAGGATGAGGCAGCAAGGCAGTTCCAGACCTCCTGCTTCCCTTTGAGCTCACAGGAGACAAAACAAGAAAAATCCCAGACTTAGGCTTGGTATGATGGGGCTGAATTTCCAAAAGAGCTTCATCCTCCAGCTTTCCACCAAAAGCAGGCATCAAACAGGCATCAAACCTGACTTCCCTGCTCCATGTCCTGCTGAAGTCATCCCTGCACCCACACTGACTGCAGTCAGGTTAGGATTTGCACCTATGCCCATTTGCTAATATTTCAGTATGTTTTTACAGCCCCAACACTGAAATAAGGCGTTCAAATGTACCAGTGCAGCTGCTTTCTAAGCTCCACATAACAGAGCTCACGTTGTAAAATACCATTCAGTCAATAATCATCATTGCTCCAGTGATTACCGTTAGCTTCTTTATATTCAGTGACAGAAAACTATGGGGTGGGGGCAGTTAAAAGCAATATCATCTTCTAAATTAGAATAACTCGTTGTGTAATAAACTCTGAGAACTTGATAGTTTGAAACATACATCCATAATTTTCTCAGTCAAATTCCTTGGCATCCACTTGCCCTCTGATGAAACAACGAAGGCTACTTGCCCTGCCTCAGTCCCAGGGAATGGCAGAGTGCTTTAGAGATAGCACACTCCTCAAAAGCCCTGTGAATGACTCCAGCAGTATTTCCCTGTCTCATAGACAGGGAAAATGAGCACAGTGAGGTTAATTGACTTGCCGGAGAGCACACATGGCACTTGATGCTGCACTCACCTTCCCTAGCTCTGTACCAGCAGAGCTGGGGCTGGGATAGCATCCCACCAACCATCACCCTCTGCCCAGCTCTGCTGCAGCCTCACAGCATCACAGTGCTCCAGCATGGACCGATGAGGAGTGGCCATACCCTAGTCCCTTCCTGGGCCTAATCCCTTCATGGGGGATTTTTGTACGAGCAAATTAAATAGCAGCAAAATCACCTCTGAAGTGCACAGGGCTTCTTGAAAGGAAATAAAATAATAAATAATAAAACCCAAACAACTAACCGTGTGCCAGCCAGAATAAAAGTTCATTCAAACCCAAAATTAATAAAAAGATCATCAATAGTTAAATGAAATGGCCAAATCAGCCTTTCTGCAGGAAGAAACAGCTTTCTTTAATTAAACCATGCTATGTTCCAAAGCCTTCGTGAGTGTGTTTTACAGCAACTTGATACCAACACCTGTACATCCCTGTTCAAAAATTCAAACTGCTTTCACATATTCCATCCCAGCAATCGATGCTATCGAAAGTCTGAGTTATTTTTAAAGATACATGGGGATAAGTAAGCCAGGGCACTCTGTGGAGTCGAACAGGGGGATGAGGACTGTTCAAATCATGGAAATGTCAGTTCCAGCAATGTGTGCCTTGGATTATTGTGGGGTTGTTTGGGTTTTTTTTTTGACTGTCAAGAAGATTTTAAATCTTTAATATCTGTTTGTTGTCAGGTCTGCCTCTAGCTTTTTGTATCTGCAGGTCATATTTCTTGTTGTTGTTGTTGGGAATTAGCATTTCTCATTTGCTAGCTGAAAGTTTAGAGAAAGCACCAAAATACCGATAAACAAAGTTCATCTAAGGGAAAATCTCTGTATGCATAACCTAGTTAACAATTCTTTTATGGTTACAGGAAGAAATTTGAAATGCATGCTTAAAAAGAGACTTTTTACAGAAAGCATCGGGACTGCCGAGGCTCTTCTAGTGCGCTGTACTAATTTTAAACAAGAAATCATTCTGATTTCCATGCCATATTAGCATGTCTTTTATTTTGCAGTATCTGTGCTGCACTATTTCCACTCACTGCAGGTTGCTGTTACTTTTCTTTTTATTATTATTTTTTATTTGATACTGCATCATCTAAACACATATCGTAGCTGAAGATATTTGGGATTACTGGGAACTTCAGTCGACATTTTTGGCCTTTGTAAAGGATCTTAGCCAAACATTTGGTTTAGTTAAACTCTAGCTGATGCCACGACGCACATAATATCACTCCCCAAAAAGTGCAAAACTGATGCATTATGCCATCTCTGGCAGCATTTGTTCAACGTTTGCTGCAAGTGGGGAGGGAAAAAAAAGATACCGAATGCATGGATTGATTTTCAAATTACCTCAATATTTTGAAAACATTTTCACCTGCATGCTGAGAATGCTAAGAATAGGCAGGAAGGCAATTGTGCATTTGCACAGCCTCCACTGCATTCATTTATAAATTACCTCATCACTGACTGAAATTAACACTGATTCTTACAGGCAATTTCTCAATTTCCAATGCTAATTACATTTTTTTTACTTTTAAATTCTGTACCACCTGTTTTGGGCAAGACATCTTAGGCAGCGCGACCGCATTTAATCACAATTTTAATTAACCGCCCTGTAGATGTGAAAAAGAAGCAATTATAATGTAGATGAATGATGATTTTTCTGCATTAAATTGTTTTGTTTCCCTGGTATGTTGATTGTAACACAGCACACAAATACAGTAACTGTACAATTTTTTTCTATTGTAATTTAGTAATTGTTTTTGGAAAACCAGTTTGGGAATGAGTGACTTCATCTGTTTACAAATTGATTGATACTGTTAACTCACTGATTGCTGCAGCATACATTTCGTATTGCACAGCCTAGCATAAAATATAATTAGGCATGCACAGACTTTGCAGCACCATTTTGGAATCTGAAAATCAACTGTAAGCGAAGTGCGTTTTCCTGGAGCATCCTACTATCAGCCGGGGCTGATGATATGATAATCAAAAAACAATGGGCTTTTCCCATCCTGCTGATGGTAGAAACCCTTGGATTTAATCTGATAGTCTCACAGCGTTAAGTTTGGGGTGGGTTTTCTTTTCTTCCTTTTTTCTTTTTTTAATTTCAGATGGTGCTTTGCCAGGCCTGGGAGCTGAGCTGGCTGGCAAGTCTGCAGCTTGCCCAACTCCCTCTGATCACTATTGGGAAGGAGCAGGTGAATGATGGAAAGAAACAATGATGGCAAAAAGAGACGAGGTTCACAAAACCTGGGGATCATTACTGACACCAGCTATCTCCAGCTACATGTTACAAGGGGTAAAATCTCAACTTTTGACTGTCAGATACAGACCATCCAAGTTATATATATCTCCATGGAGAAGCACAGAAGCCATACCCTTTGGAGGCAAAGCCTTCTTGCTTTCCCAGGGACAGAGGTGAAGGGAGCACATGTGAGGCACTGGCAGCATCTGGGATTTAGGAGATGGTGATACCACCAGAAGCCTGGAACATTCCCACTGGTACTCTCCCACCTCAAGGCTCTAAATCCCCCAGTACAAGTGGAATGGGGTGCAGGGACGCAGGAAGAAGTTCAACCTGATCATTACCTGTTCTGGGGACCCCCCAGAAGAAAGGTGGCAGTTCTCTCCCTCCCAATGTCTTGTGCAATCCATGGAGCAAGAGGTCTTCATCAAGTAAGACTTGCCAAGAAGTGAGAAACCGTGTCAGCCCACGTGCTACCCCATCACCATCAGACCTGCAATGTCACCCGGATCAGACCAAAACCAGGACACCATACTGAAGGGATAAGGCAGACCTGGGGCTGGCTCCTGTGCTGCCACCTTCAGTGGGGGCATGAGGATCACAGTGATTTGAACACATCTTGGGGGGTTCCTGAGCTCATCTGCTGGCCTGCACACTTTATAAATATTTGTTAAGAGGGAAGGACATGAAGTCTACTGTTCAGTAGGTGATTTTTGTAAGGATCCAGCTACCCATACATAAAAGGGTCTATTATCTCACTGTGGAAGAGATTTACATGCGTAACTCCCATTAACTCTTATGGGACTTAGGCACGTAAATCTCTTGTGCATCTAGAGAAGAATAGACCACATAAGGTCTTGTGATCTATACTGCTAGTAGGTTTAAGTCCCTTTCATTTATAAAGCTATACAAAAATTAACCATTAAAGCTTATTCCATGCAAGCTGTCCCCCTACATATATCACCCAGCTCTGTTTGAAGTACTTGATGTAAACGCACAGTGAGAAAAGGTACTGGAGAAAGCGAGGCCATTCATTTCAGTTAGTAAAACTGTCATAGTTGAAAGGAAGCAGACTAAGGGCAGGTAGAAAAATTGTACAGGTTTTGCCCAGCAGATTCAATTTCAGATTTAGGTTCGCCACTGCACTGTCTGGAGAAGGAATACTTTCATTTTGCTGAATGCTCCCTCCTCCCCCTCCTTCCCTCTCTCCCATCCCTACTTAGAGCCCTCAAGTAAAGCGTGGTGCCTTGGACCAAATAACCCTGAGTGGCCAGAGAGATACAATCTTTACACAATCAAACTAAGATGCTGCATCCACTAAGGAAAAATAAATAAATCTTTGATTTTGTAAACTTGTTTAAGCTGAAATGTTCATTGGTAAGCCTGTAAAAGCAGGAACATCTGTGCTTCTGCTGGGATTTGGTGTCTCACCACAAACCTTTCCATAAGCACTTTGTCTCTGATAGGAAANTTTTCTTTTTATTATTATTTTTTATTTGATACTGCATCATCTAAACACATATCGTAGCTGAAGATATTTGGGATTACTGGGAACTTCAGTCGACATTTTTGGCCTTTGTAAAGGATCTTAGCCAAACATTTGGTTTAGTTAAACTCTAGCTGATGCCACGACGCACATAATATCACTCCCCAAAAAGTGCAAAACTGATGCATTATGCCATCTCTGGCAGCATTTGTTCAACGTTTGCTGCAAGTGGGGAGGGAAAAAAAAGATACCGAATGCATGGATTGATTTTCAAATTACCTCAATATTTTGAAAACATTTTCACCTGCATGCTGAGAATGCTAAGAATAGGCAGGAAGGCAATTGTGCATTTGCACAGCCTCCACTGCATTCATTTATAAATTACCTCATCACTGACTGAAATTAACACTGATTCTTACAGGCAATTTCTCAATTTCCAATGCTAATTACATTTTTTTTACTTTTAAATTCTGTACCACCTGTTTTGGGCAAGACATCTTAGGCAGCGCGACCGCATTTAATCACAATTTTAATTAACCGCCCTGTAGATGTGAAAAAGAAGCAATTATAATGTAGATGAATGATGATTTTTCTGCATTAAATTGTTTTGTTTCCCTGGTATGTTGATTGTAACACAGCACACAAATACAGTAACTGTACAATTTTTTTCTATTGTAATTTAGTAATTGTTTTTGGAAAACCAGTTTGGGAATGAGTGACTTCATCTGTTTACAAATTGATTGATACTGTTAACTCACTGATTGCTGCAGCATACATTTCGTATTGCACAGCCTAGCATAAAATATAATTAGGCATGCACAGACTTTGCAGCACCATTTTGGAATCTGAAAATCAACTGTAAGCGAGGGAA
>VYZU01053787.1:29664-36674 GCA_013401355.1 Ceyx cyanopectus | reverse complement strand
CCCCTACATATATCACCCAGCTCTGTTTGAAGTACTTGATGTAAACGCACAGTGAGAAAAGGTACTGGAGAAAGCGAGGCCATTCATTTCAGTTAGTAAAACTGTCATAGTTGAAAGGAAGCAGACTAAGGGCAGGTAGAAAAATTGTACAGGTTTTGCCCAGCAGATTCAATTTCAGATTTAGGTTCGCCACTGCACTGTCTGGAGAAGGAATACTTTCATTTTGCTGAATGCTCCCTCCTCCCCCTCCTTCCCTCTCTCCCATCCCTACTTAGAGCCCTCAAGTAAAGCGTGGTGCCTTGGACCAAATAACCCTGAGTGGCCAGAGAGATACAATCTTTACACAATCAAACTAAGATGCTGCATCCACTAAGGAAAAATAAATAAATCTTTGATTTTGTAAACTTGTTTAAGCTGAAATGTTCATTGGTAAGCCTGTAAAAGCAGGAACATCTGTGCTTCTGCTGGGATTTGGTGTCTCACCACAAACCTTTCCATAAGCACTTTGTCTCTGATAGGAAACAAAGAGGAAAATACCTGATCCCCAGCCCCAGTTGGGCAGCTCCGTCTATCTTCACACCCTGACCTACTGAGCATTCCTCCCAGCAACGAGCTGCTTCCCAGGGCTACCTCCACCATGAAAGCTGACTAACTAATCTCTCAGCAAACACTTGCAGCAGACCTGAAGAGAGTTTGAAAAGGCAACGAAGAAGGGGAGTGAAGGAAGAAGAAAAAAAAAAGGCAAAAAAACTTTCTACATTAAAGCCTATGGCATCTCTAAAAGGAGAGAATCAGAACCTAAATATAGCTCCATCTGCTCACATTTTCTCTTGATGAACTGCTGAGATACAAAGTTGTGACCACCTAATGAACATATATATATATATATATATTTTAATCTTAATCTTTTTTCCTGCTCCCTTCCACTAACCTGCCATCACCCAGATTGCTGTACTCCTGCCTGCCAATAGCCATCCAACCACACTTACAGGTATTTGCAAAGTGCTGCTTTTATCGCAGCAGCACTGCTGGGATGATATGGCCTTTGAAAAGTCCATCCTGCATGTCCTGCCTGCACACGGCATAACCTCTCCTTAGGAGCTTATAGGAAAATCCACTGTTGAAATAAATAACAACTCTCAACAAATGATCAAAGAAGAAATAAATCTTTTACCCTTATAAGACTTTTTAAAACTGAAATCCCATTTTTTAACTGGATAACAGTTAAGAGGCTACCGGCCACTTTTTCCGGGAGCTATGTTTTAAATTTTTGCTGCATGGATATTGGACAGACAAATGGATCTGTAGTTCTTGGGAGCAAAAGCTTTTAAAATAAAGTTTGTGTGTAGTATACGAAAACATATTGTTTGGAATTTAAGTTCTAATATCTAGGAATAAACAGAGCATTAAATCAAGCAAAACTGTGACAAGGCCAATATGCACATGGATGATGCCAGCGAGGCATCTCCAGCCCTTTGTTCACAGCTTAACAAAACTGTGCCGTCACACCACTTTAGCTCAACAGTGCCTGTCGAATGGGCATCAGCAGATCAGCCAATGCCTGTCACACACACAGCTGAAAAACTGTTTGAAAGCAAGGCTTACTTTAGCACAAGTCTGGTAGGAAAAGTGAGAGGGATTTTTAATCATCTGGTAAAGACTACAAATATATATTGGGGGGGGGCAATAAAAATATATTGTCAGCTCTCTTCCCCACACAGTTTTGCTCTTTTTTCACCTTTAAGGTCCTGAATGGTGCTGCCTGTGCCTTGCTGTGCTTCTCCCTTTTCTGCTACAGAAGATTTGGAAATATTTTCAAAGTAGTAAAATTCTGTCGAGATGCGGGGGGGGGGGGGGGGGGGGGGAGTGTCACAGGGAACGATCTCCGTTTGTCCAAGAATCTATTAAAAGTTAATTTTTGCATCATTGTACTTTCAGCATCCCCCCCCCATGACAGAGGATAAATGAAATAACACATTCAAGGAAATGTTTGTTTTGATTCTAATGTAATTATCTTTGCAGATGAACATCTCTCTGGGTTGATTTTTTTGGTGGTTTGGGGTTTTTTAGTTGCTGTTGTTGCTGTTGGTTTTGTTTTGGTTGGTTGGGTTGGTTTTTTTTATGATTATTTTGAGCTGATCAAAATATGTTTTCAGTGGTATTAACAACCTTCTCCGTCACTTCTCTTAACAGTCGCAGTTCATAAACACGACACTGCTCCGCAAAGAATCGCGGCAAAATCAGCTTGTTAGCGACAGCAACTTCAGTGCAGCACTTCCCTCTTTGTTTTACACCTTTTCCCCCCTTTTTATGGTTTTGCTTTTTTTCTCTTTTTACCACCATCCTCTCCCCAGCCGGCCTCCTCTGGGTACCGGGGCGGGGTCCCAGCGCTCCGCGGTGGCTCAGGGAGGGGTACCAGGGGGTACCGAGGGGTGACCGGGGGGAACCGGGGGGCACCAGGGGGTTGCCGGGAGGGACCAGTGGGGTACCGAGAAGGATAGAGGAGGAACCGAGGGGGGACCGGGGGACACCGAAGGGGACCGGGGAGCGGCAGCCCCGGGTGCTGAGCCCTCTCCCCCTGCCTGCCCGCCGCTGCTGTCAGCTCGCTGCCTGCACTTTAGCTGTCTCTTTCCCAGTCCCTACCCTGTCAGTTTTCTGGCCTGCCAATTTCAACTTGAAGCTTGACTGGGCTGATTTGATGCAAATACCTCCAGGGAAAACCCTGAAACTGATGAACAGTTATGTCAAGTCGATTTTGCACCATCGGGAAAAGGTAACCTCTGCGAGAAAAAAAAACAACAAGGTTAAAGAGACAAGGGCTTTTCACGTGTAATACCACTGCTGCACATCTCGTTCACTGTTTACCATCCCTCAGAAATTGTAACTGTCAGAATTAGTCCTAATTGCAGATGCGAAAGCTGCCATTATAATAAAAACAGAGGCAGTGCAGGCATTAAATGTAGCAGCCTAATTTGTGAGACTACTGAAAAGGTAGAGTAAATGAATATTTCATTACTTTAATTACCAGGGACTACTCTTTTCTTGCTGTCTTATGATAAGTGTTGCTGTAACTAGCAACAGCAAACATCCACTAAAACATAAAGTGCAATAATAGTACTGCTGTCAGGATCGCTGCTTTAAAATACGAGCGGGGAGGGGGGGAGGGGGCGTGACGCGCGGGGGCGGGGGCGCGGGTTCGTGGCGTGAAGCGCGGTGCCGGGGGAGTGACGCGCGGGGGCGGTGCGGCGGGGCTGTTGCAACCTATCTACTTATATATACGTAGAATTTGATATTTCTGAGCAACTTAAAAAGGGTTCGNAGGAGGCTGGGGGGCGGGGGGGAGGGAGTTGAGGACACACTTGAAAACCCAGACCCAGGAGGAGCAGCAGGCAGCGCGAAGCCGCTTCTCCTCCTCCTCCTCTCCCTCCCTCTTGGGAGCAAAGTTTGGGGCCAAGCCGCTGCTGGGGGCAGAGAGGGGAGGGAGGAGGGGGGAGACCAACCTCCCCGGTGCCGCCGGGTCGGGCTGGGCCGTTCCTCCGGGGCTGAGAGCGAGCGAACCGCCCCGCCGGCGTTTGTCACCTCGCCTCGCGAAGACAGCGCTGGGTGACAGCGCCGGGACCTCGCGTGTCGTGTGTGTCGTCTTCCCCCCCCTTTGCCCCCCCCCCCCTCCGCCCCAAAGAGGCGGTTGACACCTCTGCCCCGGGGATGGGGAGGGCGAGGCGGGTTCGCACTCCCCTGCCTAAGCGCACCGCGCCTGCGGCTGCGGCTCCAGTCTGCTCCGCACCTCGGAGGGGGGGATGCTCCCCGGGGGCGGCGGCTCTCGATCGACTCCGACCCCGACCTGCGGGGACTGGACACCCCCCCCCACCGCGAGGTGCCGGGGGTGCCCTGCCCTGGTCCGTCACCCGGCCCAGACGGAGAGGGGGTGGTCCCGGGGTAGGCAGCCGGCATCATCCCGGATTGGAAGGGGAGAGGGTGGGTCCTGAGCTATGCGCCCTCCGGCAATCCCCCGCTCGCCCGCCCGACCCGAAGGGGATGCCCTGTGCGGGGCGAGCCGCTCCGCTCCGCCCGCCCCGGGGCCGCCCCGGTCCCCGCAGCCCCGCATCGAGCTCTCACGTCGGGGCCGCTGCCTGTCCGGCCGGGGCTCCCGGCCCCGCCGCTTCAACACCGGCTCCCGGCAGACCCGGGGAAATGAGTCGACAATTCGCAACCACTCTGGTAATTACATTGCTGGAATCCTCAGCGATAGATGTAAAGATAGGAAGCTGCCTTGACTTTCCGTTTGGAATCATCGTTCTTGTTTGCAGCGACCTATTCCTCTTTCTAGCCCTTCCTAACCATCTCCCCCCCGTTCCGCCTCCTACGCTTTTTCCTCCAGAAACAGCCGTGACGAGTCGCTGTGCCTTGCTCCTGTCCTCACTCCCTGTCCGAGGAGGCAACAGCTCCCTTCTCGCCTTTGTGTGCCCATCTATCCAACCCAACTTTCCTGTCAAAGACCCGAAAAAATATGCAAGGCTTGCACTGCCGCTGAGAAGCAGGACAAAGTTTAACTTCTCTGTTGGCAGTTGGAGAATAACTCCCAGGCAGGATTCGAGCAAAAGATCTGATTTGCTGAATTCTGCTCTTTGATTTGTATTTGTATGTTATTGCTACTGCTAAGGTTGTTGCCAACCTCAATTAGATCACAAATGAGATCAGTTTAATTCAACTCCCAAACTGTGACCTGACCATGGTCTGAAAGTATTCAAAAACGCGTTTTAAGCCTTCCTTTGATTTCAAAAGGAATACTGCATGCTTGGTCATTCATACAAATAACATAAAACGTAATTATGGGATGATTTGGCAGATGACATTCCTGCCAAACGACGCTCCATGCCAGATACTGTAATGCTATGGCTGCTGTCCTGGTGCTTGAGTGCACAGCACCCTTGTGTAAGGTGGGAGTAATGGGGTGTGTGCAATGGTGAGGTGTTTAAATGTATTTGGGGAGGCAAATGCAACAGCGACGACTGGGCTGCATTAACACACAGACACACACCCCCAGTTAGAAACTGCTGTATCACTTGGAAGTGGATCCGCACTATCAAATCTCCAGGAGGCTGTGACAAAGGGAGCCTGCAGCTTGACACACGGGTAACAACATAGCAAACACCTTTAATTCTGTCATGTCTCATACCCTTTGCTTTCTCACACATTTGTGGCTGCTCTAACATTGACACCTACACTTTAAAAAAAAGAAAAGAACCCTCGATGACAAAAATCCCCAAATGAGGCGATCTTACTCAAGCTAAAAAAAGAAACACCTGTAAAGTTATTCTTATGCCCAGCACAAATACCTAACTTATTAACTCTGTCTTCTAATGGCTCAGAAAAGGGCAGGAAATGGCTTTCGAGAAAAAAAAAAAAAAAAAGAAGAAGAAAAAAAAGTTCACTTTGAGACATGTGAAGCCCCCAGAAAGCTGGTGGCTTTCCCTCAAAGCCCAAAGTTAACGCAAAGCCACTCGTACAGGTTTGCTGGAGTAACTTCTCAGCTCTTCTGCTGCTCGAGTGCAAATCCTAAATTGACCTTCCTCTCTCAGCAAGGCTTGACGAGCTTTCCTAGAGAGATCTGGGGCTATGTTATATACTTGGGGGTAGATACAGACTGTGTGTATATGTGTGTACACACACACATATAGATAAACCCCTCACTGATGGAAGAGGTGATGCCTAGTAGTTCTTCCCAGCCCTGCATCTGATGGCTTGACCCCAAAAGATTCAACAGCCACCAAGTAAAAGATGTGTCAGGTTGAGCAGTTCCACCTCCTCATCTGTGATCCCCCCAAAGCCTCCTCAAGCTCCCCCCATCTCCCCCCAGGCCTGGTACCTGCAGGGCCCTGGAGTGCACAAGGAGTTAAGGCTCTTTCCAGCATTACTGGGTAGGTTAATATCACAGCTGCTTGGTAAAGCATTACCCAGCACCTCACTTAACAAAAGCCTGCTTTTGCAAACAGACTCCTACTTTTCCCCAAGTGTCCAAAGGTGTTTACTGAAGTAAATCTGCCTAAATCCTCCATTGCTTGGGTCATGGGGGTGGTTAGGAGGGTGGAAGGTGTAGAGATAATCTCTTTTTGTAAATTCTGTAAATCTTCTGGGAAAAAATCAGGAATCTGTGTCACATGCTTCTGTTCAACTGGTAACATCTCGGTTAGTGTGCTCCTTAGGAGTGAAATCTGCCATAGCAGCTACAGGAAAATAAGACATCCCTCCCCACTTCTCATTGTTCAAACTGTTCTTCCCCCTCGAAGTTGCTTTAGCACGTTTAATCTATTTGCTGATGGGGGGAAAAAAACTGTTAGGATCTTGAAAGTGGCTTCTGAAAAAAAAAAAAAAGGGGGGGAAAAAAATGACAGTTTGGTCGGCAGGAGATAGTGTAGTTGAAAACTTGTCACTTGAGATTTCTGCACTACCCCGGTTATTCCAACACCAGCAACTGCATATTACTTTTTACATGTTGCAAATAGAGGCAAACAACACAGGAAATTTTGACAGCTCTGCCTGAAAGGGCTTAAATACTTCTCAGTAAGCAGGATTCAGTTATAAATAAACCTTCTCTTGGTGAGAAAAAAGTGGCTACGACCAAAGACCTCACCATTTTTTTTTTTATTTTTTTTTTTAACTGTCTGATTAAAAGCACATAAGAGCTTCTGAAGAACAAACAAACAGGCAAATCTGGGGGACACACACACGGGGACAGAGGGGGGGACAGAAGGAAAATGTGCATAAACATGACTACGAAACCCCACGAGGGAACCCAGCTACAGAAACTTCCACAAATCTCGCCTTCCTCCTCCTCCTCCTCCTCCTCCATGCGCGTTTGCTGGTGCCGCCGAGGATTTGCTGAGTTGCTGCTTTTCCCCAGTGGGTCGGGACAGGCCGGGCCAGTGGCCAACCCGGGGGACACCCCCGCCACCAAGCCACCACCCCCCAGCCTGCAGCATCGCCCTCTCACCCTGCCCTGTCAGCCTCAA
>VYZU01053787.1:22164-27164 GCA_013401355.1 Ceyx cyanopectus | reverse complement strand
TAGGCATCAAATCTATTTTCTTACAGAGATTGGAAATTCTCCCAAAAGTTTCCTTGCGTGCAAATAAGCAAAAGCCAGCAAGTACCGAATGGTCACAAATGGCAAACAGTAAATCAGGCACTAATCTCCAAATTCTCTGCGTCTCTCAAAACTCAGAATAAAATAAATATATCAGGCTTGACACAGAAAACAACCTCCTCTGCTCCATGTCACAGCTCAGTCTGGACATGAATCTGCACCGAGAAAATATAGCTAGAGAATCATTACGCCCTGGTCACTCGCATTTATTGCATTAATTTTTAATACCTATCTCCAGGTGTTTTTCTGGAGGTAATACATTCGTCTCCCTCTCCAGTCAACCAACTCTCGAAGGAATCTCTTCGCAACGGATTCCCAGCCCTGAAGAGGTCTCCGGGAACAGGAGCACTCCCAGATGCCCGCTCTGCCTTGTGCCACCTGAATTTCACAAAAAGCAGCTTTTCTCCTCACACCCGAGCCTCAGTCTAGCTACCTCCAAACTTCTCCAGGCAGGGAAGACAAGCCTCACTTCCCACTCACTACAGGCAGCAGGCTTGGGTCTGGTTGTTTTGTTTGGTTTGGGTTTTTTTTTTCCTCTCTCTCTTTTTCAAGTGGGAAGTGAGGGAGGTTTTTCCCCCTTCCCCAGCATCCCCGAAAGGAGGGTGGGTGGGTATCTTTTTGGGAAAGGCTCTGAGCAAGTATAACCATGGCTGCTTGTTTGGTCTGTGCTCTCCCTCTGAGCAGACGCCCTGAAAGCATTGAACTTTCTCCCTTTCTCTTTACAACTGGAAGCGAGGTGGCAAAGGAATCAAAGAGAGCTGTTTGCTGAAACTTTGGGGTAAATGAGATCCAACTTTCCCCCCTCCCCCTTCCTGGGGATTTTAGTTTTATTTTTGAGGGTGGGAGGGAGGAAAAGAAGGGAAAAAAAACCCTAAAACAAACACCCAAGAAATGCCAAGCCACAACAACAAGGAGAGAGACGGGGCAGGGTAGAGCACCCGGTTGACCGGACAGCGCTGCTCGCCCCGGCCCCCGCTCAGCACCGCTCCGCGCCGCTCTGCACCGGCTCACCGGCCGCCAGCGCAGCCCCCGCCTCCGCGGGGCGCCCGTGCGGAAAGGGAGCTCGCTGCCCTCTCCTCCTTCTCCTCCTCCTCCTTCTCCTCCTCCTTCTCTTCCTCCTCCTCCTCCTCCTCCTATGCCGCGACTTCTCTACCGAGTGAAAGTGCCGCGAAGTGAGTCAGGCGCTGGGAATCATCTGACTGAACTTCCCGGAGCTCCGCCGCATTCCTGGGCTGCCGCTNTTTTTTTTTCCTCTCTCTCTTTTTCAAGTGGGAAGTGAGGGAGGTTTTTCCCCCTTCCCCAGCATCCCCGAAAGGAGGGTGGGTGGGTATCTTTTTGGGAAAGGCTCTGAGCAAGTATAACCATGGCTGCTTGTTTGGTCTGTGCTCTCCCTCTGAGCAGACGCCCTGAAAGCATTGAACTTTCTCCCTTTCTCTTTACAACTGGAAGCGAGGTGGCAAAGGAATCAAAGAGAGCTGTTTGCTGAAACTTTGGGGTAAATGAGATCCAACTTTCCCCCCTCCCCCTTCCTGGGGATTTTAGTTTTATTTTTGAGGGTGGGAGGGAGGAAAAGAAGGGAAAAAAAACCCTAAAACAAACACCCAAGAAATGCCAAGCCACAACAACAAGGAGAGAGACGGGGCAGGGTAGAGCACCCGGTTGACCGGACAGCGCTGCTCGCCCCGGCCCCCGCTCAGCACCGCTCCGCGCCGCTCTGCACCGGCTCACCGGCCGCCAGCGCAGCCCCCGCCTCCGCGGGGCGCCCGTGCGGAAAGGGAGCTCGCTGCCCTCTCCTCCTTCTCCTCCTCCTCCTTCTCCTCCTCCTTCTCTTCCTCCTCCTCCTCCTCCTCCTATGCCGCGACTTCTCTACCGAGTGAAAGTGCCGCGAAGTGAGTCAGGCGCTGGGAATCATCTGACTGAACTTCCCGGAGCTCCGCCGCATTCCTGGGCTGCCGCTCCGCTCACCTCCCGCCCCCCCCCACCACACACACCCCTCCCGACACCAGCCCCCGACCCGCTATCGGGGTCCTCTCCTTCTCTTCCTCCGTCCTAACCCCCCCTCGTACCACCCCGGGGGGGCTCACCCTTCATTGATNGAAAAAAAACCCTAAAACAAACACCCAAGAAATGCCAAGCCACAACAACAAGGAGAGAGACGGGGCAGGGTAGAGCACCCGGTTGACCGGACAGCGCTGCTCGCCCCGGCCCCCGCTCACACCTCTCCTTGACTCCGGCAGCTCTGATCAACCCCGTTATCTTGGAAAATCCCGAGCTTTCTACCCTATTTAGCTCCGCCGTAATTTTATCCAGCCCCGGTGTCTAATCCCGAGCCTTGCCCATCCTCGCAGGGACACGCACCCAGGCGTGGAGCCCACTCAGGCATTAGTTGGATTATTCTGTTTTGTCCCCGTCTGTAATTTGTATGTGATTGCACTCACACTCCCTTAGCTTACTTGATGGCCATGTATATATATATATTTATGATATTTTTTTTCTGGTAGCTTTTAAATTTTATTTTGGTTCTGCTGCGTTTCTAAGGAATTTCTGTCTGATTTCGATAAGCATCACCGTTTCTGGTGTTATCAGCAAAGACACAAGCTCAGAAGTGACATCTTTTCCACGAATCCAGGAGAGAAGAAAAATCCACTCAGTCCAGATAAATCCTAGTCAATTCCCAACGGGAAAGGCATTGGATACGTGATTGTCGAGAAAGAGAAAATGAAAAAAACCAACCCTAACCAAACCCACTCTCGCTCGCCTACCTGCTTCTCGGAACCAGGACATTTCTTACTCAGAAATGAATGAAAGAAGCAAATTACAAAACACAAAGAGAAAAGAGGGGACAAGCAGAAAGTGGATAATTATTTCTAACCCCTACCTCCCCAGTCTTGGACAGAGCAAGACACTGAAGGGAGAAGTTAGACCTTCGCGTAACCAGCGCACACACTTGCAATGAAGTTTGCAGGATCTTTAAGTGGTTACCTTAAAAATCGCAATTAAACTTTCGACTCCCAAGTGTGGTGCCTTCCCAAGTTAGTACAGTTCCCCGAAAACACTTCTCCACTGGAGCAACAAGAATCTGTGGCACCCCGGTCCTTACGTGTTCCCAAAGACTTGGCTGCAATAACAGGGCATACAGGCTCCAGTCCTGGTGTCCTGGGCAAACAGAAGCACCCATCTCTTTATTTTTGGGGTGGGGTGGGTTGTTGTTGGTTTTGTGGCTTTTTTTTTTACGACTCAAATCGCGTTGAGAAAATATTAAACGCGTAGACGCATCCCTCATCACAGAGCATGTGATGGGTTTAACACGCTAAACTAATAATCTTGTATGAAAAAGCAAGGAGGCTGAAGAAGAAGAAGAATAAAACCCCCCTCAAACACTCAGAATATTCTTTACTGCAAAAGAGCACTTCTGGATGCGTTGCTTTAAATCTCGTTCTCTTTTTCTCTCAAAAATGACTGTTTAACATAAGAAAAAAGGCTACTTGACACAAAGCTTTTGTTATCCAGTTGATCAGCAACGTGCTTTAGATACTTGTAAGGGGAAAAAAGCCCCACAACAGACATTGATTTTAGAAAATCAATAACCAACATTTAATAAAAAGAACAGAGGAAACACAAGAGAGGAGAGGGAAACATTACGTGTAATTTTAATGTCTACTAAATTACCCAGAGATGAGGGGAAGGGGAGGTCTCCTCTGTGAGGACCACCTTAAATAATGACAGACACAAGAGTAAAGGGTGGTGGTGGAGGGGGAGAGACTTTTAAAAAAGATAACAAGGAACGGATCCTTGGGAAGCTGCTCGGAATATATTATTTTAGTTGGGGCTTTTTTTTTTTTTCTTTTTTTTTTTCTTTTTTTTTTTGTAATACTAAGCCAAGCAAATAGATCAAAGACAACACAAAGGGAAAAGCCAGTGTAACATAACGAACAGTTTCTGACTAAAATTCCTCTATCACTCCCCCATATGGCTCGACGCCTCCACCACAACAAGAAAAAGACACACACACACACGCACACACTCACACTCACAACCTAGAGAGAGGGAAGGGGGGGGGCCAGGATCATTTGTTTCTAATCAACATTCTCTTGTCTTTGTGTTTTTTGTTGTTGTTGTTATGTGTGTGTGTGTCCCTCCACCCAACCCCCTCCACTTAAATGAAGTAGCTGAGCTATAAGCGCATGGGTTCAGGTTCACACAAATATCTTCCTTCCTCCGGCTCCTCGAGAGGAAAGTTGTTGAAAGTGGGGCCGGGATGGCCAGGCGAGGGGCTGCGGGTGGGGAGGGGGAGGCCGGCATGGGAGGGGTGGTGGGAAAAGACTATCAACCGGAGGAGAAAGGAAGAAACTAAGGGAGGGACGGGGAGAGACGGAGAAAAGAGAGACCCACAACCAGTGAAAGCTGCCAAATGTGAAATCAGCCCAGAACACCGCGTCCCACTGAGCCCCGGCCCTCCGCGCCCGGCGGAGACCGGGGAAGAGGGCAACTATGGACAATTGGGCACCAAACTCATTAGTATTATTAATTATTAGGGAGGAGGAAGTTTCATTTTCGAGTCCCTAACAATAAAAAAAAAGAGAGAGAGAGAGAGAGAGTGTCGCTAACTCGGTGCCAGCCTGCCTCGGGGTTCTCACGCTGCCGGGTTTTTTTCCCAGGGCCGGCAGCAGCGGGGTCGGCTGCCCTCCGCTCCTCTCCGCGCCGCTCCGCACCTCCCACCGCCCAGCTCCGCGCCTCTCCTCTCTCCCTGATCCCGACAGCGCCTAAACGACCCGGCAAACGACGGGGCGAACCGGGTCGCCACGCCTTCATCACCCCCCACCCCCGCCGCCGCTCCGCCGGCTGCGGGGCACCGACCCGCCCGCTCCGCGCCCGCGCAACAAACTTTGGGGCGCGGCGGCGGCGCGTTGCAAACCTTCCCC
>VYZU01053783.1:28203-50925 GCA_013401355.1 Ceyx cyanopectus | reverse complement strand
AATAATTAAAAAATAGTATTTTTAGCTTATGCTAAAATTTCCACTGCTATTCTAGAAGCTTAAAGCACTGAGATCCAAGTCCTGTTTTATTTCTAGTACTAGCTCAGTTACCACTAAGATCAAAGATTTTATGACAGTTCTAAGCCTCCACACAGCCAATAATCAAAGCAAATAGAAGGCTGGGGAATGGAAGCACTAGTTCTGTTACAGCCTGGAAACAGGGATAGATCAAGTGACTGCCAAAACAAATGTACAGTGGAGCACATGAAGTATAAAGGGTATGAGAAAAGCCCTGCCGTTTTTTTTTTCCACATTTTTTATCCAAACACACTCTAGATGTTAAACTCAGGAAAGCCAAGGGCAGCTATGGGCACAGCAGCTCCTTTTACTGCTTCCAAATTCCAAAGTAACCCAAGTGAGTTGAGACATCTGACCACTGGAAGTATCCTGAACTTCAGATTTTCCTCCAAATCAATGCTGCATGTAAGTGCAGAGTTAACCAACTGCCAGGCATGATCTCATGGACAGTGCTTTCCTTCAACTGCATTAATTACACAGGAACAAAACATGGGGGGTTTATCTTTGGTTTTCTATTCACACTAATCATGATACATCTGAAAGATATGCTGCATGGAAAATAGACTTGATCAACCCATTGTCATCCATGTTGTTACTCTTCNACTTCATTCTTAAGCTGCTTTTAACTTGGATTAGACACTTTTCTTTCCTTTTCAAAAATGAACAGAAAGTGGTTTTCCAATAATTATATCTGATTTTTTTTTCCTGCTGAAAAAATGAGTATTATTACAAGATATTGTACATGCATTAAATATTCAACTTTTTCTCCCTGATTCCTGAGACCCCAAAACACCAGGTCACTGAAATTTCTGAAAAGTTGGCCAAGTCAAGGAGAAATTCTATTTAAAGACTATCAAATGGAATAGAGAGAAAACAGTTCTATGGCTCTCCCAGGCCTAAATACTAAATTTAATGGTCAAGAAACTCGTATTATCAGAAGAATATCATATACACACCTTCTATTTTTGTTGGGTATGCTTTTTCTTGTGCCATCTAACAGCATATTTCTCAGAGCTCTACTTTCCTAAGTAGATTTCTCAGTAGTTTATGATTTTCTTTTCATAAGGATGCACACTCCATATTGCAGAGATACAAAATCACACCTTAAGACCCTTCTAAATAAATCAGCTTCAGTGAAAAAAAAGAGAATAAAAAAAGCAATGCATATTATCCTCCATATACATCAATGAAGGATGCTGAGAAACCAGGATTAGCATATGTGAAATGTAAATATGGCAGCATTATTATGTTTATTATATTTATTATATCTCAGCCCACACAATCAGACCCACCTTTGTTATTGTGAACAGCCAGCAGAAGGGCAGTAGCTTCACCTTTACCTAGGCACAAAGCCCAAAGAATATTGGTTATTCAGCAAGTAATGACAGCATCACCCTGGCACGTTGGTGTTAGTTTGCCCATTGACAGCTGAACTGCCATCACAGGTTAAATCAGGTTTTACTAGCCTGAGTTAGGAAAAAGAGTTAACTTGTGGATTTTCCTGAATGTTTCTAAACTCTGAAAGAGTTGTGAAGCTGTCTAATCCAACAGATGGCTCACAGGCTGCTGCACACTAATTCAGTCTTGCTAACTGTCCTAAAAGGGCAGAATTAACTGTGCAGGTTCAATTCTTCCACTGCTCCTCTAGTACATTATTGCTCCTTTCTTCAAATGAGAAACCTCCTGAGGAGCTATCAGCAAAATGACCAAAAATGTCCTTATTCTAAATTACTGATGAGCTCATTCACATGTTTAACAGAGAGCTCAAAAGGAACAAGTAGCACAAATGAATCTCACACACTTTAAACCCCATCTACTCCCCTCTTGCACACTGCAGATGATGGATGTGTCCCTGTCAGGACAGCAGACAGAACCATCAGCATCTTGCACTCACTCCAACTACAGCCTACTTCATTTACAGGAGACAGACAGAGCTCTGCCACGGAAGACACCCTCCAACTTGGGAAGAACCCACTAGAAATAACTACTGAAAACTTCATTACCTGTTTGATATTCTGCAGAGAAGCCTTCAGTACCTGGAGCACTGTTGTGACCAGCAGAGCCAACTGCTGGCACCCTCATCATAAACTATATGTACAGTGAGTTTGCAACAAGAACCTGTTTGTACATAAGAACAACATTTTCTGTCAGTCTTCAAGACACCATTCTGTTCTCAGGTACAATAATGCAGATTTTTCAAACAATCACTATTTTTTTTTTCCAGGAATAATAATTAAAAAATAGTATTTTTAGCTTATGCTAAAATTTCCACTGCTATTCTAGAAGCTTAAAGCACTGAGATCCAAGTCCTGTTTTATTTCTAGTACTAGCTCAGTTACCACTAAGATCAAAGATTTTATGACAGTTCTAAGCCTCCACACAGCCAATAATCAAAGCAAATAGAAGGCTGGGGAATGGAAGCACTAGTTCTGTTACAGCCTGGAAACAGGGATAGATCAAGTGACTGCCAAAACAAATGTACAGTGGAGCACATGAAGTATAAAGGGTATGAGAAAAGCCCTGCCGTTTTTTTTTTCCACATTTTTTATCCAAACACACTCTAGATGTTAAACTCAGGAAAGCCAAGGGCAGCTATGGGCACAGCAGCTCCTTTTACTGCTTCCAAATTCCAAAGTAACCCAAGTGAGTTGAGACATCTGACCACTGGAAGTATCCTGAACTTCAGATTTTCCTCCAAATCAATGCTGCATGTAAGTGCAGAGTTAACCAACTGCCAGGCATGATCTCATGGACAGTGCTTTCCTTCAACTGCATTAATTACACAGGAACAAAACATGGGGGGTTTATCTTTGGTTTTCTATTCACACTAATCATGATACATCTGAAAGATATGCTGCATGGAAAATAGACTTGATCAACCCATTGTCATCCATGTTGTTACTCTTCAGCACCTTCCTCTGTTTGGAATCAGTACTGTAACAGTATGGAAAGCTTTGATTTTAAATAAACAACTAATTCCTTGATGAGTTAAATAGCCTTTCATTAGCTACCCTCACTTGACCAGAATAAATGGCATAAAAATGACATGACTCTGTGTTTAGCTCTATTGGATTAAATGTGAACAATGTCAGTGTTAATTAAGTGGGGATCAAAAGCTATCTTTCCACTACTCAGAATGCAAATTTCCCTCAAAAAGAACTGTAAATAAGTGGTGAGTGCTTTACACTGCACAGAAATGTAATGTGGCAAACCTTCAGCATGAGAGGCAGTGTCAAAGAGCCTTTAACAAAGCAAAGTTGGTCTGAAGAAGGAAATAAACAGATACACTGCTTTTCTCCTTATTAGTAATCAATATAGTAAACTACACTATGTCAGAAAGGATTCTAAAGCATCCCCCAAATTGTCTTGATTCTGATTTTTCCCCTGTGTTTCCCAGATGTTCAACATCACCAACACCCATGTTTGGGTGGACAACTGGGATCCAGTGAGTGAGGAAAACTCAGTTGTGGGTGTTTAATCCCATTTAAATGTTGACGTTGGAACTAACTCCTCAGCTCCCTTTGTGACAGTCAGTACCAGGTTAAGAGATCACAACTATTTTTCTGAGTTTGTTTGAAAAAAAAATATATTCTTTGTCTTATCTGGCTAGAAGTGCTACAAGCTTCCAAGCCAAAACCCAAACTGGAATGGCATTGCTTTTTACTCCAAGTATCACACTAAAATCTGCAGGAGTCTCCACAATCTCAGGAGAGAAAAGCTGCATCATCCCCAGTAAGAGAAGCAAGACTCATCCTCTAGCATGGCCACCTAAATCACCCCAGTTTGGGGGGATACACAGTGACTACAGCCCTGAAGCTATTTCATCAGAAAACTCTGTGAATTACTCCAGCAACTTTGTATGCACCCAGTTTTCCAGCAGAAAAATTACCCCAGCAACATTTTCAGAGATGATATAACTTTATTTTTTAAAGTAGTTTCTTATCTCTTGCCAGTTCCAATTTTTATGTAAATTCCACAGGATGCCCATAACGTTGTTCCAGCTTTTTCGTTTTCTCATCACAAAATCTTCCCTGGTAAAATTCAGTGTACACAAAAAGAATTTTTTCCTTACTTAATCAGAAGGCTTAAGGAATCTACAGCAAAGTGATAGATTTAATAACTGGCAAAGAGCACAGGTAATGCAACATTTTCTTCCGAGATAAAACCAGCATACAATTAAAAAAAGGAGCAAACATCTCTTGATTTTTGCCTTCTTGATATGGTGCAACAAGAATGAACACTGTTTTGAATAAGAAAAAACCATTTTCCTATCCCTAAAGAAAAAAAATCAATATATTTTTATAAAGTCAAAGATGTAAAATGAATTTAGAGTGTATGTTGCCTAGGGCTCAGACTGCATCTTCCTATCTGTCCATTTAGCATGTGAAAAACCAAAACTAAATACACCATTCAATGAGAAAATTCCTATTTATACTTGGTTAATAGTGCTCTGCATCCAGAAAATAACACAGAACCACCTCTAGTCTGGGCTGGGTCATCTAAATCTACTTTAATTTGTACAGATTGGAGGAAGCTAGTTCTTTACTGAGGTGACACCACATGGCAGGCATCAAAGAGCCCTGTTCTTGCCCAAAGAACTACAGTCTAAACCAAACATAAAGGGTTAGAGATGAAATAAAAGAGAGGTGAAGTGACCAAAACTCACCTTACAGATGAGCAACCAAGCTCTGTTTGCCATGTATTATTTCAAGGGTTTTTTTTCCACTGGCTTTGTCTCACTTTGCATTTTTGTGAGCATTAAAATCCAGCTATTTTTGTATATTATCTAAGTATAACCCCACTGTAATATTCAAGCTGTAAATTTGTCCACTGGCACTACATCTAGAACAGTGTAATGGTTTGTTGGCTTGTGCACATTAGCAGTTTATTTTAAGGCTGCATTTTGTGCTCAGGAGAAGAAAATGTCAGACTGTAACCAGCCAAGCATCAGGAATAAGTAGAAATAACAACACCAGAGGAGCATTAAATAAGGACATAGTGTGATTTTCTTTGTATGGAAAGTGCAGTCAGCACCATCCTTGCTACTTCACAGTAGCCTGGGGACCACAGTGCAGGGAAAGGGAAAAAAAGGTATTTCATGTCATCAACTGGAACACACACTAACCTTCTGTTTTATAAAGGATGGTAAATTCCCTTGTTTCTGGAAGTACATGCTGAGGAGAACTTCAACAGGCTTCACTCCACCTTTCTCTCTGCAGAAGAGATGAGTCTGTGCCAGGCAAGGACAACTTCTAGCATTTCAGGATGTCACAAAAAGCTGATCTGAACCCCCACCTGAATCCAGGCACAGCACAGTTGGCAGACACACTGGGACCAAGCTTCTGCTTTATTTCAAGCTTCTGGAATTCATTTCCATTCATGAACACCTGAACACTTACCTGATATGCAGCAGAAGAACATGTCTAATTCACTGCTGAGTGATGGTGCTGAGCCTATGGGAACAGGGAGCATGCAGCTGTGGATGCAGACAGCTTTATTACTTTATTTATGTAATAAATGAATGTCAGCTTCACCTCATTGCAGAGGGAAAACTGGGAAGAGATGACTGGGATTTCTTGCAGTGCTTCCTTCCCAACCTTCTACTCTAGAAAGGCCTCCCAGGAAGGTTCTGTCCCTTCTCATACCTAATAACTGTGTCTGAGAGCATGACAATAAAATCAGCATGTCAAAGCCCTGTTGGGAAGAAGCCTCAAGCCCCTGGCATGTCTTATTTTAGCATCTGCATTAGGTCTGCATTTCCCAGCCACCAGCACCTCAGCTTTCTAAGCTTCTGGAGCAAACTAAGGTTTGTTTTCAGTTGGGGTGGGGTGTGGATGCTGTGTTCCCTTGGAGTGCAAGAAGAAAAAGGAGTAATGCCAAGTGGATTCAGTAAGTGGAGTGCCTTCAAAGGCTCCCTAATAAATGAGCAAACCTAGGAACATCATCTGCAACTGGTAACTCACCCTCCTGACCTCATCATTTCCCAGCCTCTGCCTTCAAGCCTATGATGAGCACACACAAGATGATGGAGGACAGCAGGCAGCAGAGCACAGGAGACCTATTGAAACAGTGACTATTCACAGAGAAAACACAATTCATTTCAGCCAGCTCTAGCTGCCTCAGATTTTCAAATTAAAAGGCACATATTAATAGAAAACCTGCAGAATTAATTATCTAACAAATGAGTATTTGTACTCCTAAGATCCATAAATTGTACAGTTTGAGGTTTTTTTTACTCTGCTCTTTTGATCAGATAATCAAAACTGTGTAAATTATAAGGGCTCTGAATTGTGTAGGTCTCTAGGCATTCCTTTAATTCCCATTAAACCCAGGCTCAGTCCTGCAGTCACACTGGCCATGGCAGGCAGAGAGGGTGTGTTTTACACTTGCTTACACAGATGACAAGCCCAGAACACAAGCTCATGGTTATTATCCTTGGGTAAAAAAATAGGTATAAAATGCAGGTTGTCAACAGCTGAACTTTGCTTTAGTAGCTACTGCCTCTACCAACAGGCAGCCTGCATCTGGGGGAAGGAGAAGAGAATCTCTGTGCCCTGCACATCATTACTAGATGAATTTATGATGATCACTTATGGGAGTGAAGAAGCACAGTGCATTCCAAATGAATTAATGATGCACTGGGAGGACTCAAAACGTTCTGTCAACCCCAATGCTGTTCATTTCAGATAGGAAGTGCCAATGCTTCTGCACTCCAGAATGCTGTTTTTAGATCAGGTTAAATTATATCCTCAGAGTCAGCTCTCTTGTTAAAATTCTTTCTTCCTTTTAAACTATTTTGACCTTCATAAGTCAGTGCATACCTCAGGAAGCTGCCAAGCTGGAGGCAGCAGCAAGAGGATCACTTGGAAAAGTGAACAAGCAAACGATTTAAAGGAGCTGTTTGCCCTAATCTCCCATTTCCTACTGAAAAGAGACAGTAACAGCCCGAGGTTAGTTTCAAGTGACATGTCCCACATCACATGTCAGAGGAATTGCTTGGTTACTGGTTTTAATCACTCCAAGAAATCAAAGCCAATTAAAAAAATTGCAGAGAGCTGATCAGATAAAGCACAAGGAGAGTAATTTGGTGGAGAAAGGATTCCAGCCTTATACACTATTTACAAGGAAAACACTGCCCTTGGCTATTACCCTTTACTTTTAAATATACTTCTGGTTTTGGGGAGGCAGAATAGGGGATTACACATACTACTAATGTGAATCTGAAAGGGTAAAAACGAATCAAAGATTGCAAACCAAACACCTCACTGGATCTGGTGTTCATCTGCATGTCCATTTTTACTGTGTCTGCATCTGTGTACCTCACCACGTGGCCTGGACACTATTTGTTCCTTCAGTTCTGTGTTCTAAAGAAGCATGACAGGTGTACTCTGAAAAGAAGATCTATTTCCCACATGAATAGGAGAACAGAAAGAAAGAATCAGTTGTGAAATAGGATCCTACAGTGACAGCCACTGGTCCTGAAAGAGCTTTTTAAAATTATTTGGTCTTTTGGAAAGAAGAGGCATGAAAAAATCAATGGTACCAGTTGACAATTCCTTCTACATATGCACTGCAAAGACAGTATCAACTCCAAGCTGACAGGAGGCAGGCCCACAGCATTGGACTTAAAAAACTGTTCCAGGAAACTGACTTAAAAAAACCCCCAACCATTTTAGAATCATAGAATAGTGGGGGTTGGAAGGGACCTTTGGAGATGCTGGAGTCCAACAGCCCTGGCAATGCAGGGGCACCCAGGGCAGCCCACACAGGAACAGATCCAGATGGGTTTGGGAAGTCTCCAGTGGAGACTCCACAGCCTCTCTGGGCAGTCTGTGCCAGACTCTGCCACCCTCACAGCAAAGAATTTCCTCCTCATGCTGAGGTGGAACCTTCTCTGCTCAAGTTTATACCAGTTATTCCTTGGCCTGTTGCTGGGCACTAGAGAGAAGAGGTTGGCTCCTTCCATTTGACACCCACCCCTCAGGTATCTATAGACATTAATAAATCCCCTCTCAGGCTTCTCCAAATTAAAATCCCCACTTCCCTCTGTCCTTCTTCAAAGGGGGATGCTCATGTCATCCTCATCCATCATCCTCAGAGCTCTCCAGCAGATCCCTGCCTGTCTCAAAGGGGGAGCCCAGAACTGGACACAGTATTGCAGGTGTGGTCTCACCAGTGCAGAGGGGCAGGAGAACCTCCCTAGGGCTGCTGGACACAGTTTTCTTCACCTCCTCACAAGGGCACATTGCTGTTCCATGGATAAGCTGCTGTCCTCCAGCACTCCCAGCTCCTTCTCCAGCCTGCTGCTTTCCAGGATGACACCCAACAGGGACTGGTGGCAAGAAATATTGCAGAAGATAAAGGGAGCAGTAGGTGGAGTCACAATATTGTGCTCAATTACGCTTCTGAAAAGTTTCAGATCAGAAATAAGCAGCTTAAATGCCAGAGCCCTTAAATGCCAAAGCCCTTGCAAGCCAAAAAAGGAGGAGAAAAAAAATAATTCAGGTAACTTCTGAAAGCAGCTCACTAACAATGGAGCAGTGTTATGTGAAGAATTTGTTCATGGGTCTGAATTCTTTCATTTTTGCATTAGAATTATTTAAAAGTCTGAGAAAAGTTAAGTTCTTTAGCATCAGTCCCAACTCCTCTCTTTCCAAACTGCCTCTGCTGCTGGATACCAACCAAGTGGGAATTAAATGGAATCTTCACCAGTCTGCTGGACCTGTGCTCACCATTGAGCTCTCAATAAGCAGTGGCAATATCCCATCAATTACATTTAACACCAGCAATGAAGAGAAAAACCTTAATGGTTCCCCTACACCATCAATTCACACTGACTTTCAGTGCTGAATTACTTCACCTCAAAAAGCTGTATTTTCACCAGCAGAACAGTAAGCGGGTTAGGCTGGGATCTCTGGCTCTCTCTCCTAAAGGGCTGGCCCAGCCCAACTCTGTAACTGCATTTCTGGTACAATTCATTGCAAAAAAGTGGTAAAAATCACTGGTTTTCCTTGGGGGAAAAAAAAGGGGATGGGAGAATATCTGAAATATTTGTAATTACCACTATGATACAAAAAACCCCCAACAGTTTTATGCCAGAAAATCTAGCTGGTTTGAACTGTAGATACTGTGAACAGACAATATTCACTCACAAATGCAATATAAATTCCCAACGTGCACCCAATATAGTTATGATCCACCTGAATATGATTTTGATCCATGTGCATCTAAGGAATGTTTTGAAACCTCTCTAAATAAGTGTTTTGCTTCTTTGAATACTGCAACTTTCTCTTTTTTTTTTCTGAGAAGATGCTTATGAGCAGGCATGTGAAAAATAGCAGTGGAATCCTACAGAATATTGCTAGATCACATTAATTTCCATTTATTCTCCCAATAATAAATCAAATCTATCCAAAGGATGCACAACATTAGGGCTTTGTTGTCAAACTTGTAGCTAAATTATTTTAAGGGAGGCAGTAATTTAATAACAAATATTACAATGACAGCAGAATAGGTTCATGTTACAGTTAAAACATTATTAGCTGAAAGAACCAGCTAAGGCTTATTTTTCAAGCAAAGTCTGAAATTCTCAGCCTATTTTTCTGCTAAATTAAATGAGTTGCCCTTCTTCAATTAAGAAGAATATATTCACTCAATTGAAACAGCCACTGAAGCAAAGACTTCTGGAAAATACAGAAGACAGTTCCTTCTTTGCAACTCCTGATGTTTTCCAGCATCTTTTGTTTATTCTTTTTACTCCCCATCCATTCCTCATCTCTTTTAGCTCTCTTAATTGCCTTAATCTTAATTGTCATGGGGTAGGGTAGACTAAACTTTTTTTTTTTCTAGAGCAATACTCCTATTTAGTGTGATACTAGAGGTTCTAAGTGCATCAACTACAATAAAACTACAAAATTTCTGAGAGGAAACCACATTTCACAAGCAACAAGATGGAAAACTTTAAAGGAAAATCCTTTATCAGCTACTGGCAGTGTTTTTAATGTAGCCAATAATGGAAATGTATGCAACAGCAACTGCATTTTGTTACCTCAGAGCACTCATTAACATCCCTCAGTTTAGACTGCTGTTAAATTTGAGGGCTCTGATCTTCCAAAATGAAGTTTCAAACCAATCAGGACATTTTATAAGATGCTTAAAAATATTTGTGTCTTTGCAATAGCAAACTATTTCAGGTGGAAGGCACATGGACAGGAGGATGAACTCACCTGGATGGCTTAAGGGTCAGCCAGAGCAGCCAGCATCTGCTTTCAAATACCCACACACTGTGATTATCATCATGATGAGGTCTACAGTGAAACTAGAATAGGTGGTTGTTCTCAAATTCTAACCTTAATTCTGCTCTGACAAAACTCCCCTAGGTTCTTCATAATAGGCAGACCTGTGAAGATAGTTTATATTTTAGGGACTGTCTTCATATGAAAGCAGCTTTTGCAGAAACAAAGTAAATGAGATCAAAGAATTCAGTTCAAAATAAGGTTACCTAGAAAGTGTAGAAAAAAACTCTCAAGTTAGTGTTAGCTTTTCTGTTCCAGAGCAGAGCAGCTGTTCATAGAAGGGAAAACAGCTGCTTTCCTACTCTCTGCTTTTTCCTACAGCTGCATTTTCACCTTCTGAAAGGTAAACTGCAAAGCCAACTAGCAGGCCAATAATTAATAATTAGTCTGTATTTGCCTCTTCCTTTTCCTTCTTAAAACCAAAGTGTTTTAGAAAAACAAAAGAAAACCAAATAAAACAAAGAACCAAAAGCATATATGAGCTTGCCAAACCTTTTAATTGAGTATATTTTAATTTATTTACTTCTCACTATTATGAAGTCAAAGGTTCCCAAGTCCAAGAATTACCAGGGAAGACTCAAGAGACAAGTCCTTCCAAGTCACTTTGGTAACCTCTTTCTCCTTTGGTTTCTTCCCTTCAAAACACAAGCAGCACTGCACAAAGCTCACACAGATAACTACAAAACTAGGTAACTACAGTCAGTAGTTAAACTCGTAGAATATGACAGATTATCAGTTGATTTTCAACTAAAGAGATTAAAAAATGCAGAAAAACCAGAACAAGCAGCTGCAAACCTGCAGAGGAATAAGGAGATCATCTCAAGCAGCCAAAACCCAGACTTCAGCACAGAATGCAAAAGTATGAGGATGACAGGACTCAACATTAAATGAAATAGAAGCCAGAACTTCTCTTAATTAAATTTAATTATTCATTTAAATGCAATAACACTGCAAATCCTGTTTACATAAAAACACTGATGATTTTCCAGTCTTCCTATATTCATGAATATAGCATGCACAGCACACACTCCTGTTCCACAAGGACTTCATGTTTACTATTCCAAGTGCCCCTCCACCCTGCCAAACATTTACCACAGTCAATGGCTAATTTATCAAGATGATCAATGCCACCCTTTCCAAATAAAACCTAACAACTCAGGGTTCACTTATTCATCAGTGTCTGTTTGCTGCAACAATCAGAAGACACACTGTGTGGGTTGGTTTTTTCCAGATTTAAAGCACACACACCTCCTCCCCAACTGCTGAGTAATTAAATAAGAAAGTAATTGAGATAAGAATGGGGCAACCCCTCCATTGAAAATCTTATTTAGAGAAGAGAGGTGTAACTGGATATCAGACACTATATATCAGATTATGAATGCTGGCTTACAATTTCTTCTGTTCTAGAAACATCAACAAGCATTTTCTTACCTAGAAACACATTAATAAGTATGTGAGAAAAAAAAAAGATATTTCATTTTTGCTACATTGCTTATGGATCTCTTTTTTTATGCTTCATGTTCATCGGGACAATCACATCTCTAAACAGAATATGAAAATACACACATATATAAGATTATATATGTAATTATAATGTATATAGTAAACATTTTATGATGTAAGCTTCAGATAAATCAATAATACCCCTGTTCAGTCTACCAGTTCTGTATTTAAGACATTTTTATGAATAATATCTGTTTCTATAAAACAGATAGAAAACAACTTATGCACTGATTCAATTCAGAAATTAATTCAAGCCTTTGAATTCCTATCAGGCTGTTCATAAAGCTTGACTTTGTGGCAGAAGCTGAAATTGCTTCCTATGGTATAAGAGGCATAGCATCCAAACAACATCTTGCTGATAAGACGAGTAAAATTAGGAACTTGATGTGAAATAGCAAAGAACCCAAGCTCCTATTCCATTATGTAAACCAGGGGGGGGTTTATAGCCATTCCAACTGCCTGGGATCCAAACAGATGCTCCAAAGACAAACATTCAAAGCCCTTGATGTCAATACATCTCATTCTATTAATAAAAATGCAGAGAACACTACAAAATTGGATTGCAAATTTTTAGCAAGAAGAAGAAAAGTTTGGACTGTGGCTTTTTGGAGTCAGATTTGTTCCCTGTGATGGCTGAGACCCCAGGAACAAAGGGTTTCTTTCCCCACCTTACACTGGGGACAGCATCTGATCAAAGCAAAGCTCTACATCAAACACTTAGAAGATGTTCAGATTTTTATAAAGAGGGGTGTGGTTCTGGAGCAGTGTGAAAGGAGACCAATTAACACACTTTAGTGGAGTGATGAAAGTAATTCATCACTGACAGTGCATTACTATTTACCTTTCTAGGTTAAATGAAACCAGGTTTCAGACTTCAAAATTGGCTGCAGAAATTTCCTTGTTCTCTATATTTAGAAGCATTTATCAGGATTCTGGCAGCAAAAAGGAAAGGAGGAAAATACTTTGGCAAAGTGATCAGGAACTGTAAGGGCATAGAGGGAAGATTTCTGTGCTTCTCTTTGCTCTTCCAACTGTTCAGCCATCTCCACAGCTTCGTGGGCAAGTGGTTAAGGCACCACAATAGAAGAGGAAAAAGGAAAAGAGGAAAAAAAATAATTATAAATCTTTGCTGCAAGTATTCTGAAAATATTCAGCAACTCCCCAGAGAGCAACACATACCCAGGTTTACACAGTGCATAAATATCTATTCCCACGGTGTTACCTCAGTAGTATAAATGGCAACACTGCAAACAGCTTCATGAATATTCATTTTCTCATCAGTTTTTCAGATTATTCCTTTAAAACCACCCTTTCAACACCCTGAGTTTTCAGTAATTTCACTGGGTTTTCCACACAGCAGTAAGAAAACATTCAACATTTCTGCAGATGACAAGATGAATGTAAAATAAACTGAGCATTTAATGAAAAAAAAAACCAAACAGTGGTTATTTTTCTCTGTTCCAATATGTATAACATCCTCCTTTTTCTGAGTTAAAATATATTGCAGATTCATTTGAAAATATTTCTCTTTTTTTCCTTTAATGCTTTTCACACTGCATCACAGTGCAGAAATATTACAGTAAATTGTGACATCCAACTCCTTTCCATAGCTGGCTTTCAATCTCATGAACTGTATTTGCACTGCCTTAGGCATTTCTTTTTCAAGTTGATCAATGTATAGGTTAGTTCCTTGGTTCCGCAATGAACAGAAAGTGTTTGTTCAGAGAGGAAAAATAAGTATTACAAGAGCTTAGTAAAGAGCTATAAAAGTACAGCTTCAGGTAAGATTTTAGAAAGCAACACTGATAATAACCCTCTGAAAGGAAGCAAAACGAGATTTAAAGACACTGTGAATATAGCTTTTAGAGCAAAGAAACTAGAGAAAAGAGGGAAAAAATTCAACATCTTCCCATAGACATTTCAAGCCTGCACCAATCTGTTCTCATACCTCTCTGATGGCAGAAGTGACCTTAGTATGGGATATCCAACACTCCCTGTAGCAAGGTGACTACTGAGTTCTGAGCAGGCTGCTCAGCTCTGGGTGTTGCTGAGAGAGTTCCCACAACCTCTGTGGGCAGTGTGCTCCCACCTCCCCCAGCCTCCAACTTCCCAACATCCAGAGCTTGGCAAATCCAAGGCAAAGCAGCCTTGCAATGGCATCTGCCAGTTCTCCCAGCACACTCACATGCATCCCCTTTGCTTCTACAGACAGACACATCCTGGCTGTTGAGCTCCTCAAATATCCTTTTCAGACAGCAGCCCTGGGTGATAGTGACCCCATAAAGGATGCAGGTAAAAAATTAACCTCCTCTGACCAACAAATAAAAACCCTATTAGGCAGAGAAACAGCATTTTATCCTCTTTGTTGCCAACGTTAAGGGAAACAAGATAATATCAACAAATTCTCTAAATGAAGGAGAAAAGGCTATTTCAGTGAGGCAGAAATGTGTACTTATTACATCTATAAATTCAAGACTAAATACAGCTGTAAAGCATCTAAGCTCCTATTCCTAACAGGGTCTATTTTTTAAGATCAAGTTTGTTCTTAATAATTACTGTTATTTGAAGACAGTGCTTAATGCCAGCAACTGCAGAGGAAGCATTTTAACTGCAGCTGAAGCAACAATACAGAGAGGACAGCTCTGAGGATTGTTCTGAATGGAGGCTAAAATAAAATGGGAAATAACAGAGAATAGACACTGAGCAGCACTGATGAGTAACATAATAATCTGTGGCAAGAGCATGTCAAGTATCTAATTGCAGTCAAGTGCTGCTATCAAATGACACTTAAGTGATCTCAGTACCACTCTTCAAATGCTAGCAGGCTAGTAAACTGGAGAAAAGAAAAGCATATATAAATGTTATATATCCAAGTAGATAGTAGGGATACTGATGTTGTTCTTTAGATAACTAAAATACAAGAGCCTGCTGCACAAAAGGAATGTCAAATTGTACTTTGCTTACCTTAAGAACAAAGCCCTATCCACTTACCTGGATATATTAATCTCAGAGTGAGACTGGCCATGAAAAGCTTGGTTTCTTTTACCAAAACAAAGAGGATTAAACAGAGAAAGCTGATGTTTTGTGGCTCTGAATACAGTCTTACAAAATGTTCTTATCCAAGTATAAAAATAAACCCCCCAAAAACCACAACAAACAAGATTTTTGTCCAAAACCTGTACACAACATGGTTCTGTTTGACCAACCTTCTCAAGGTCTTGTTATTCTGACAAATAGAAAAAGCAAGGAATAGAAGAAAAAAGAAAATACATAAGCTAAAGGACTAGAAAGGTCTCCAACTGTCACATTAGTGTTACAAGAAACAGTTGCCACTACTTGGATCTGAAAAGCCCTCTTTTGGTACCTAAAAACAACATTTATGGCAATTAACTTTTGATTTCTTTTAAGGACTAACCAAATTTTGTTTCTTTTCCTCTTCATGTTTCTTCCCTTTCAACGTGGCCATCATGACAGTAGTGTAAGTGTGCTCAGGAGACATCTGCAGAGGGAAACACCAAGCAAACACATGAAATAGAAGAGATCTGGTGTACTGCAGCAAGACAGAACAGTAAAATGACAGTACAACACCCTGGGGTGCTGAAGTTCATCATGTGAACTCCTGCCTTTTAAACATTTCCATATATGCATGTTACCTCACCTTCAGAGTCACTTGGATTTTTATTTTCAGGATATTCCTAGAGCCTGACCTACAAAATGAGACAGGAAAAATTCAGCTGTGTGGGACCTGTAAGATATCAGAGGAATGATTCTTCATATAGCAAGTATTAGAGTAAAACCACAACAAAACAGTTCAGACTGTAAGAAGTCTTGCAGATGGCATGAAGATGATTTTGACATGTAATCCAACATAGCATAAAACTAAATGAGGTCTGTGTGACTGAGAAATTATAGTTCCATATGGCTGCTGGTACACTGAACCACCAGAGATTGCTACCAAATTGTCAAGCTACTTAAAAATAAAAAATTATTTTCTAAACAAGTAGGTTATCACTTTTTGGAAAGGTGAAGACCTTAGCAGAGGAGTTGAAATCTAACCCTTTTTTTTGTTATGCTACAAAGACATGATTGACAGTTTTATATATCCATGTCATTAAAAGATTATGTAGAAACTGATAAAAATATAGGAATAACATGAAATGAGTGTTGTGCATGTGTGTTGTTATTCTATAAATAGACTCAAAAGAGCAAGGGATGCTAAAATCAGCATGCTACAATATTCATGTGTTTTATACACTGACAGGCTGTGGGCACTCATTTCCTTATAAAAATATTCCATAAAAATCATTATATAAATATATAATATATATATTTATATATATGTATATATAATAAATTATATAAAAATATACTGTAGATTATTTTTCCACAACAAGGATTACTATCAAGATCTATTTGGTAACAATAAGCATTGAAACTTACATTTCCTTGACCAGAAATAGGCCTTGAAAGAGCCATAGTCACAAAAGGAGAGGTGATTTCCCAGTGTCTGCACTGCCCACTACTTATGAGCAGAAGAAACACCCCAAGCACATACTCCTGACAGCACTAACAGCAGAAAAGATTTGAAGCCACTACTTTTCTGCAGAAAAGATAAGTAGATGACAGGGCTATAAAGTCTGTTGTGAGCACAACAGATGGAAAACTGCTATTTTTTAAGTGCATTCTAGAGTATGTGCTAAATGAAAGCAGCAGGTCACCAACAAAATGTGCAAACAAAACCCAGCCAAGTGATTCAGTCTGACCTATAAAGCGAAAATTCTCAGTGAATTTCTCATATCCAAGCACCAGTTGCTAAATCAGCAGTAGAATTTCCTACTTTCTAACCTTCCTTTCTTACTTCAGCTAAATAGTATGGTATTTATGTTCATTCTAATTGAATAGAAGTTTCAATACATTATCTTGATTCCCATTTACATTAATTNAATTATATTGATGAAAACAATATGCTTATGTTTACAAACTTTAACTAGTATCTTCTACTCACTTCAAAGTATTCATGATCTAGTCCTCTGTGACTCTTGAGTGTATTTCACTAGCAAATATTATTTATGGATTCATTTCTTGGCCATCTCTGGAAACTTGTCAACAGTAACTTTCATTTTTATGCTTTTCAAAGTCTTTCTTTTACCAGATGAAGCATATACAAATGCTTTCTATTCTCACCCAAGCATTTTAAAAGACAGACACACAAACTTTATACCTCAAGGGATAGTACCTGACTACAAAGAAAGATGGTGTACAAAGCTATGTTCAGATACCACTCAAAAGACAGAGGGAATACTGAAAACCAAAATAATTCAAAATATATGTGTATGAGGATAAACTGGCTTGAGCATTACAAACCTAGACACATCCTGAACACCTCATATCTGATGTCCTGATAAACTGGGGGACATGGACATGAAAAACAGCATAACTGCAACAATTAAGCAATACTTTATTATTTACTTACAGAAATGCAATCCCAACTGTACTAAATGAACCAGTATGATTCTTCTTGTTGTAATTAATCCACCAAAATCAGGATATTCAGTCTTGATTCCATGGTAAATGCTCTTCCAGCAGGAAAGACATCACACTGCCTTTCTCCAAAGAAACAAAGCAAAACAAAACATACCACCAAGTAAAATCTTGCTAAGAATGTGCTAAATTGCTAGGAAATATTTTACCATACATGAGAAAAAGAGTGGGGAAAACCAACTGAGGATGTTCAAGTAGAACATACTTATCTTTGATTACTCAGAGCAACAAAACATAACATTCATGGCTTGAATAAATAATTCAGAAGTTACTGATAACAAACATAATTAATTAAAACACACCATTATAAATCTAAGTTTGAAGCTATAATTGAAATTTCTGGCTGCATCTCTTGCCTAGATAGCAAGAATAGAGATGGTAGCCTAGTGATTGGTTTGTCTTTCTTTACACTCCAGCCTGCTGCAGGGCAGGGAAGCAAGCAGAGGGGATGAGTAGATTGCAGTGCCAGAGCAGATACACACCCAGCTATGAAGATCATTATGCACTGGATGGTGATTACCAGCCTGCTGAGCCTGATGTCACTTATCTGTTGCATTATGAATAGTACTCTGATCAGGAAAAGTGTTGGCAATTTGCTGAATTACTTTTTATTGAGAAACTGTCAAGACTGCTATTTCAAACTATAAACTCTGATTGCTTCTCAACTGTTATTTCTGTTCCCACCTCAAGAACAATGACTAACACACAAGGGTCATGAAATACAATAAGCAAGAGACAGATTTATTTCTTTTTGGTAATTATGTTTTACAAAGACAAACCCTGGATGCCAGAGCCTGTTCTTCCAGGCCTAAACTTTAGCTATTGTTTTTTCTTTTTGTTGGTGGTGGTTTATTTAAATCAAATCTTCAGTTAATGTTTCAGGCTGGGGAGCATCTCCTCTGTTCCTCCAGGCTCCTTGTCACATAGATGACAGCCTCTTTGCTACACACTCAACTCTGAATGTTGAACTTGACAGGCTTCAGCCACTTTGTGTCCTCTGGTAAAACCTCAATGTGGGTAGAGGGAAAAGATCACAGGGAGAATAGTGGGAAGAAAAGAATTCTAATGTTTTCTCACTTCAGCCCTTTAGTGCAGAATTAAGCACTGTCCCTGAACAGAACATTCAAAGCACAAAGCAAGAAGTTGTCTTGAGACAAGCTCTAGACTCACTGAAATATTACAAATATATCCTTAACACCTCATCTTAACATCTGTCTGCATGACAAACCACTAAGGGAAATAGGCACGAACATGGAACATCTGGAAAAAAAAAAAAGCAACAACAAAAAAACCCCACCCCACAAGCAAGCTTATCAGCAAAAAATATCCAGCCTGCACTTAAATAGCTTCTTGGAAATCTCTAATTCTATAATGACAGTAGGGAAAACACAGCCCATTTCTTCTTATGGCATAAAGAGGAACTTAAAGGAAAGATGATACAGATCTCTGCAATTTGGAACTATTCAACTAATATGACTTCATGGAAAAAGACCATAAAGAATATAATGTAAAGATAGTTTGTTTCCTGTATTTAAATACTGCTTATCTCTTTAAACTTCAAGAGTCCTCATGTAGATAAATTACCTGATACAACTACATTAGAAATACACTGATAGCAAGCATTGATTCTAGCAAAAAAGAAATCAAGAATTGCCTTTTGTTAATTCTTGTATCAAAAAAAGAGTGTGGCCAGCAGAACTAGGGATGTGACCATCCCCCTGTACTCAGCACTGGTGAGGCTGCACCTTGAATGCTGTGCTTAGATTTGGGTTCCTCATCACAAGACAGACACTGAGGTGCTGGACATGTCCATTTCTGGTGAAGGGTCTAGAGAACAAGTGCTAAGAAAAGCAGTTGATGGAACTGGGGTTGTTCAGCCCAGAGAAAAGGAGGCTCAGGGGAGCCATTCTTGCTCTCTACAGCTGTAGCTGGACTCAATCCTCAAGCAAATGATTCTATGACAAGAACTCTGTAACTACTACTTTACATCATCATGCAGGCCATAATGATCAGACAGTGATCTTGAAGCACCAGACAGCAATAATAATAAAAAAGACAAAGTAGTTACCTAAAAGGAAGTAATCCATTTTGAAGCTAATTCAAATTTGTCTTTATAGATTTACAGTGTACACATTTTATGAAATACAAGGGCTTCAGAAGTTACCTAATATGGGGAGAGCATATTACTCTGCAAGTGTTAAATGATAAACTGCTCCAGTGCTGACAACACTTAAATATGCAGTATCCATCAATCCATAAATCTGAGGAGAGCTAATGTAAAAGCTCTCTGAATAAAAGCTTCAGGAATGGTCCTTTTACTTCTCCAATGATTAATATTGTGCTGTGCTACATAAACATGTCTGTCTCTGCAGATATACAATGCAATGAAGAGTGTAATTCTACTTAGACTACCATGTGACAAGTTTTCACTGGCATGAACAGGGATACCTACACACAAGACTCACATGAATGTTAGAAAGGGTCACTTTGGTGTGATTGTGACCAGACATTACCTTTGGGAAGGGATAACTGAAGCAGTTGCTACCAACAATATCAAGATTCTTCACCTTCTCTTCAGCTACAAACTCAGTTAATTATTATGAATAGTTCATAATGAATATGAATATTCAGTTACAGAATACTGTTGCCAACCTATTAGCCATAGAAAGAAAAATCTTTACCTTGTTCTGAAAGTTCTGAGTTGGTATTAACCCTAGTTATACTAAAAACAATTACTTTCTTCAGCTTACCTTTCTCCCAGGGACCTCCACTGTAACCAAAAAGTGAATAGAGAAGGGGAGAAAAACAAACCTCATTTTGCCCCCTTCTGGTTCTGAGTTCTGTTGTTTATCCCTAGCAGTTAATCAGGGCTGCTACCAAGGGATGCTGGAAAAACGTGATGACAAGAACCTTAACATTGAACAAAAGCAAATGTCATTTTTTATCTAGAATGTCTAAACTCCATGCAACAACATAGATGAGGACTGACTGGGAAGAAGCTCTGCAGAAAAGAAGCTGGGAGTCCTGGCTGAACATAGAATGAGAATTGTTTAGGTTAGAAGAGAACTTTCTGATCAAGTCAAATTGTCTCACAACTTCAACTGGAGTAATTCCCAAAGGAAACCCACAACCTACAGACTTAAATGAATTCTACCTCCTGTAAAATAAAATTTCATTTCTAACAACTCTACTACCACACCTCTCTACAGCCTCCCAAATGGTTTGGGGTGGTCCCCCCCATTTCAAAGCCTAACAAAATTAATGGAAAATGACATAGAAGTCCAGTAATCCTCTGTATAAGGAAGACACTGAGTCTGAATCTAAGGAATGACCTACTGTGAGCTGTGAATATCCAAAGCACAACGAAGGAATTTGATAGTAACAAAGAAATGGTGAATTTAGCAGAAAGGAAGGGATTGTTGCCAGAGAAACAGAGATAAGCAAGGATGGTGTTGCTATAGCAACTGGGTGACATCAGAGGTTTCCTATTCAGTGCACTGGGTGATAATGAAGTGGCAAAATAGCAGCTTCCCTATGTGCCTACTCCCAGGAGGTGGGCAGAACCCCAAGCTTGATTGTTTCACACTTCAGCCATGTCTAATTAGGAGGTTTACAGGTTTCTTGACATCACCGTGTTAGACCCTCTAATATCTAGCTCTTGTGTGGGAGCCCAAGGAGAGTCATGTTCACTCCAGAACAAAAGAACAGCTCTTCCTCTGTCCCTTGGGAGTGAAACATTCTGGAAGAACAAGGACAGGCAAGGAAAAGATGGAAATATGGTCCAGTGCACAGCACTGTGCCTCTCAGGCATCATCAGGCCACAGCTGATCAGCCAGCTGCACAATAAAATGTAGTACAGGATAAAATAAATTAGGTTATAACTCCTGCCAAATTAATGCTTATTTTTAAGCTTCTGCATTTTCCAAGGATAACAGAGTCTCCCTGGTCCACCTGACACCACAGTGTAGAGTGCTTTAAAGACAGTTACCTGAAACTTACTTTTTCAAGCTTGTAAAACAGCTATGATGAGTAAGATAGCCTCTGTATCGGAGGGTAGGGGAATTGGAAAAGACCGAGTGATAATACAAATACAGAAGGAAAAAGAAAAAAGTCATAAAAGCCTACAGAAAAAAAGCATAAAAAAACCAAGAAANCCAGTTATATCAACAGGCTTTTGGTCATAGAGTTTCTTCACTTCTGAGACAGGTGACACATTGAGCAATTCAGAAAAGCTGAAACCTGGCATTCCCCACCTCCAAACCATCTGTACCTAATTATCACCACACAAATCAGAATCATTATCCAGAGAGACTGGAGCAGCAAAACCTGACACAATACACTCAGCTCTTTTGGACATGGAAAGACAGGTGAGTTACAATGCAGTAGAAATTAATTTGTTTCAGTTACTTCTAATATCTGACATCAGCTGCATAAGTGGTATTTGCTTTATGACACAGCATCTTGAATTTTTCATGGAAATAATATACACTGTGCAGGCTGAAGACAAAAATTTCACAACACAAGTACCAAGTAAACATGATTTCAATAGTAATGCGCACCAAAATGAAAATGCTTGTTTTCTACAAGAAAAGTAAATGAGATCTATTTCATGCACAAACAATTCACTCTGTGCACACTAAATCACTGCCCTTTGACTGATGAAAGCAGTGAAGTCCAAAAAGCTGTTTCATTTACAGATCAACTACAGGTATAGCTTTTCTTTTATCATTTCTTAGAGTTCAAATATATACAAACACATGCAAATACAACCTATAAAGAAACAAATACTTTCTCAATAGACTTACACAGAAAATCTCAGTAACATTTGNGGTATTAACCCTAGTTATACTAAAAACAATTACTTTCTTCAGCTTACCTTTCTCCCAGGGACCTCCACTGTAACCAAAAAGTGAATAGAGAAGGGGAGAAAAACAAACCTCATTTTGCCCCCTTCTGGTTCTGAGTTCTGTTGTTTATCCCTAGCAGTTAATCAGGGCTGCTACCAAGGGATGCTGGAAAAACGTGATGACAAGAACCTTAACATTGAACAAAAGCAAATGTCATTTTTTATCTAGAATGTCTAAACTCCATGCAACAACATAGATGAGGACTGACTGGGAAGAAGCTCTGCAGAAAAGAAGCTGGGAGTCCTGGCTGAACATAGAATGAGAATTGTTTAGGTTAGAAGAGAACTTTCTGATCAAGTCAAATTGTCTCACAACTTCAACTGGAGTAATTCCCAAAGGAAACCCACAACCTACAGACTTAAATGAATTCTACCTCCTGTAAAATAAAAAATGACATT
>VYZU01053783.1:3745-25837 GCA_013401355.1 Ceyx cyanopectus | reverse complement strand
TGAGAAATGTAAATTATTTCAACATCACACAGTGAAATGAAAGTTGACATAGCTGAGGGACTTGTTAATGTCATAACATCACACAAACTAATGCACACAGGAAACAAATTGTTACACATTTTCTTTGACTCTGAACTTGGATCCAAACTTCAGTCATACATCAAATCATCTTTTCCAATTAGAGAAGGATCACAAAACTCCTCTACAACAGCATTTCTCCTCAAGATGATGTTTTCAAAGAGTTCTGAATATCCACTGTTGCTCTGCAAAGTATTTATTGCTATAAAACATACAGTAGAAATTCTGTTCTATTATAAATCCCCTCTAGAATCTTCCAGTTATATCAACAGGCTTTTGGTCATAGAGTTTCTTCACTTCTGAGACAGGTGACACATTGAGCAATTCAGAAAAGCTGAAACCTGGCATTCCCCACCTCCAAACCATCTGTACCTAATTATCACCACACAAATCAGAATCATTATCCAGAGAGACTGGAGCAGCAAAACCTGACACAATACACTCAGCTCTTTTGGACATGGAAAGACAGGTGAGTTACAATGCAGTAGAAATTAATTTGTTTCAGTTACTTCTAATATCTGACATCAGCTGCATAAGTGGTATTTGCTTTATGACACAGCATCTTGAATTTTTCATGGAAATAATATACACTGTGCAGGCTGAAGNTTAGATGAAGTTGTATAAATGCAGCTGAACTGGCAGAACTGCTTGGTATTTGAAATAGCCAGGAGGGGAGAAGGAATGCTATGGGAGGGAAAGTATGACAAGTTTTGACTTTTGCTCTTTGATCTCACAGTTGTGCCTGCTGAGGAGGTAATTACCTGCAGCCAGAACTGAATTCATTCTCAATACAAAGGTGACATTCCCAGTGGATGTGACACCAACATCTAATGTAAAGTCCAGCTATCAAGATATTGCCTTGTGGCTGAAAGACTGTCCTGGGGCATGACCCTCCCTGGTTCTGGCTGCTCTGCAATCAGAGTATTTTGCCATTTCAACTGTGTAATAAAGGCAGAATTATTATCTCCCATATAAAACCAGAAACAAGGACAAAAGGGCTCTGCAATAGAAGTTCAAAGCATGCCAACCAAAGCAGTTTCAGTTAAGACAACTCATCCCAACTTCACTCTTCAACATGCTTGTGTATTGAAAAGCAGAAAATAAGTGGCCTTTCAGAACAAGAAAGGAAGTAGTGCCCCTATTTGGGCAGCCTCACTATTGAAAACACACTTTGGGAAGACAAAGAAATAGCTTAGCAGAGATAAATACTACTCAACACTAGGACTGGCCATAAGCCAATTATAAATTCAAACTATTTTTCAAGCACTCATCTGCTAGCACCAACAGATCAGTATGCTTATTTATATATATAGTCTAAGAGCAAGAAGACGTTCAATACTCTGTGTCTGCATTTGTAGGACACTGTAACCACTTAATCATGTCCCAGGTGTTTAGCAATCACCTTTTTTTTTTCCCCACTTATTTTTCCCCTTTTTAAGCATTCTTTGCTGCTCTCATGGAGACACCTCACTGCCAAAGAGCTGGGTCCTGCCAGCACACACAAGTAAGGAAAAATGCAGTCACTAGGTCATTAGCCCTTACAGTAATGAATTCTGCATGGTGGGGCCTTCCATGGAAAACAATTTCAGATTAAAAAAAAAATTAAAATAATTACAAATCAAACCAGATAAATCAATATTGCAAAGCTTAATCAGGTTAGCTTTTAGAAAAATCAAATTAGCTTCTTTAATGTCACTTGATAACAGAAAGGTTTCTCCAGTATATCATAGAATAGAATCTTCTGTACACAGAAGGGCTGGGTGCAAAGTTTCTAGATCACTGAAGTCCTTTCACACAAGAAAGTCAGAAATTCAGCTTTTCCCAGGACAGCAGTCTTTTCTCTCACTTCATCTTGTTTGTAAAGGAACATGTGATGAACAACAGATCTAAACTCACTTTCTTCACACAAAACACAGCTAAAATGCAAGATCTTTTGTCTTGAGAACTGGAGGAAGGACTTACACATGATAGCTCTGTGTCTTCTTCCCCTGCTGCAGACAGTGGAAATACTGCCCTGCTGTCACCACCTGTACACAAGAAACCCATTAGTAAAATAGCCATTGATTTCAGTAGCTAAAAGATACATGGTGTACACAACCATTGCCATGGAAAACTATGCTGAAGATGATGTCCATGTAATCCCTCACACAAGTGATTTCCTAGCTTGTGAAAAGATGAGAATGAGCAGGGGGGAAAAGGCTTTCCCCAGGGCAGAAAGGGTCCAATTAGAGAAGGATCACAAAACTCCTCTACAACAGCATTTCTCCTCAAGATGATGTTTTCAAAGAGTTCTGAATATCCACTGTTGCTCTGCAAAGTATTTATTGCTATAAAACATACAGTAGAAATTCTGTTCTATTATAAATCCCCTCTAGAATCTTCCAGTTATATCAACAGGCTTTTGGTCATAGAGTTTCTTCACTTCTGAGACAGGTGACACATTGAGCAATTCAGAAAAGCTGAAACCTGGCATTCCCCACCTCCAAACCATCTGTACCTAATTATCACCACACAAATCAGAATCATTATCCAGAGAGACTGGAGCAGCAAAACCTGACACAATACACTCAGCTCTTTTGGACATGGAAAGACAGGTGAGTTACAATGCAGTAGAAATTAATTTGTTTCAGTTACTTCTAATATCTGACATCAGCTGCATAAGTGGTATTTGCTTTATGACACAGCATCTTGAATTTTTCATGGAAATAATATACACTGTGCAGGCTGAAGACAAAAATTTCACAACACAAGTACCAAGTAAACATGATTTCAATAGTAATGCGCACCAAAATGAAAATGCTTGTTTTCTACAAGAAAAGTAAATGAGATCTATTTCATGCACAAACAATTCACTCTGTGCACACTAAATCACTGCCCTTTGACTGATGAAAGCAGTGAAGTCCAAAAAGCTGTTTCATTTACAGATCAACTACAGGTATAGCTTTTCTTTTATCATTTCTTAGAGTTCAAATATATACAAACACATGCAAATACAACCTATAAAGAAACAAATACTTTCTCAATAGACTTACACAGAAAATCTCAGTAACATTTGGCATCCTCAATCCTGTTTCTTTCTGCATATCATATCTTTTTTCATATCTATATATGAAAAAGTTCTCCACTAGTTCTCAAAAAAACCCCAAAACAACACTGTAGTATTTCTCTTGCACTCCACACACACACACACACACACACATATATTACAATATTCATTTCTGATGAGAAGCTCATTTCATTTTTATTATCTTCTCTAGAAGTAGCAAGTATTTAGAACTTAATCCTTATTCACATTTTTCTACTAAGGTGCCTAGTCCTTCAAGACACAAAGGAGTTGACTCAGCTGGAATGAATCAAGATATTTCTAGTAACTTGATTCATACCAATTTATGCAACATTCCAGTCCAAAGTGTAGTTCTACAGGAAGGCACAATTACTTCTCAGAAGCAACACAAAAACCTGGGGTCTGCATTAATGGTCTTCTTTCCACTTGGGGGTGGTGGTGTTCATGGAAAAAAATATGTATTATTATTTGATCCCTCTTTTTTTTCACTGGGAAAACAAAGCACACTCAGTGTTGGTCATTTTTCACCTTCTCCTTTGATTTAGCACACAATTAATCAAAATGGGAGGTCTGATTTAGAACTGAGCTCCTTATGGCCTTATTATTAAAATAGAACTAAAACATTTAATGGACTTACCATATGATTTTTTTACAATTATTGAATTCTATGAGGCAGGGCCATGTACTGTGCTTAATAATCACCAGTCAAACCTCTGACCTCATTACAAACACACTGAAGTGAATTCAGTGGAACTGGAGAAAGACAATAGGCAAATCTGCATTTAATTCAGAAAGAAAAAATAATTCTGTTTTTCTGTTATAAAATATCTTCTTAATATATCTTCATTTATTTCCTAGTTTAAATACTTTTATTCTTCAATGCTTTGAAAAGGAATTTTGTCAAGTAATCTCTTAAGGCATTTTTCTTTCCAAAAGGCAATTTTGGACTAGATTCCTATAAATTAAATCCATATAAATTAAACTTGCAATAAAAGGATCGTTGAATCTGTAAGTAAAAAGCTATCTATGTTGCAATACAACTTTGGCAGCTAAATCTCCCCTTTGCAATCAGCAAAAGGGGATGGGAAGAGGAAGGAAAACAGCTGCAGATCCTTGCAGGAGACAGGTAAGTAATGAGGGCATCTCACCACCAGACCTCTCAGGACACCCTGCACTTCTGGAGGAATTGCAAAGCAATGAGAAAATCTTTGGTAAGCAAAGGCAGGACTTCTACCTGCATACCAAGTGATCTTGGTATGCACTGAACTGTGATATTAAATGGTGTATAGCAGTGAAACCATAAGAGAACCTTCTTTGTTCATACCTGATTGCAAGATTCCTGCTGCACAGGCTACACCATGGAGCACCTAGAAGCTTTCTTAACCTGCTTCAGCCTCAGGAGAACCAGTTCAGGAGGCTGATGAGTAGCTGACAAGTCCTACTGAAATCACAGCTATGTCTTTATTTATTAATAGATCTCACTTTATAGACACATTGATAGAAATATGGCCCAAGTGCTCAAGAACCTGCCACTACAATATTGATTTTGACACAGGTTACAAAAAGATTTTTTTCTCAGTTGATTGATGCTATTGAATCTCAGGATCAACGTACTTCATGTAAATTGAGCAATCTCACTCCAGGATGATTAATTAGGAAAGTAATCCAGTAGCTAGAGAACAATTCTAAAACTTGATAAATCAGCCTTGAATAACCATGGAAAATTTATTTATCCATTTTACTCTCTAAAAGGAGATGATAGTGTGTCATTTCATATAGAGGTATTATCACCTAACAACCCTTAGGCAACAAGCGTAGGCCACACAAGTGCCACATCTAGAACAGAAATATTCTAGATATTATAAAGTCACACTAAGTCTGTAATGCATTGTTCTTGATGAGAAGTTAAATACTATGCATTAGACCATATGTCAATGGTTACAAGCAGTTTTCAATCCCTTCTAAAAAGATAAATGCTTCATCAGGATAGAAATATTGGAGCCAAAGAGGAACTAACAGTCCAAAAGAAAAAGCAGATGAAAAATAAGTCTTGCTGAAATTTCATTAGCATAGCAACAAAGGGTAACACTCACTCCACTGAATGCAATGTCTTTGTTCCTTTGTATAGATTTTCTTCAGCCTGTTAAATGGTAAGGCTGAATAGATGGTATTAAGGACTCTTTATTAAAAATTAAATGAAGTTAAGCACAAAACTCATCAGAATTGCTTTTAGACAGCAGAGTCTAGCTCTTAATAGATGCTGTACATAGAATATTTTTTTTCAAAGATTGCATTACTCTTCACATAAAAAGACAAATTTATCAACTACCTCTGAAAAGCATCAAGTTTTACTAAGTACCTTTTTTCTATTTTTCCTTTTAAAAACACCAGAGTTGTTGATATAATCATACAAGGAAACGTTTTAATGCCATCCAAAATGACAACGTAAAGAGAAGAATGTATTTTTGAACCTGTCCTTTCTGGTCATTTTCTCCAGAAACCAGTTCAGAGACCTCTCCCAGCACCTACAGCTCAAAAGTTCCCCATATGGATAAAAAAATCCTCACCTCACTGGAACCATGAGCTTTCAGGTGCTTCACTCTTCACAGATGGGAGCATCTCTGCTGTTTATTGCAGAGCATCAGAAGCAAGCATTTGCCTCTCAATTTCATCCTCAATTCTGTTACATGAACAACAGAAAACCAAAGGTCAGGAAGAGTAGCACAGTAGCTATGGAACACAGCTTCCATTACAATATAATGCAATCACTGCCATAAAATGAAGGCACATTCATGATTTATGGAACAACCAGGAGCCTTCTGTTGGATACTTGGGATGAAACTGATGCAAGAAATCTAATTCTGCTGGGAGAGAATATAAAGCACTTTAATAAATGCTAACAAATACTGTAAAAGGTTTTGCATTTAAGGAAGTTTTCTGCATGGCTGAACTTCATATTCTACAAAGTTTTCCAGTTCTTCCAGGCATAATGAGTGGTATATTTGCAAAATTCTGATAAATATACCTTATTTTCCACTTATTTTGCATAGGTTAACAGCCAGTGACAACTAAGATAACAACTGTAAAAAATTTTAAGCACTTGAAAGTCCTTTAAGTGCAGTTTGCTCACAGATGTTGAGTGAATGGCTTCTGCACTTTCACTGCTGGTGACCCCAGCATTAGCTGGGATTAGGACCAGCACTAGGATGTGATCAGTCATGCACTCACCTCCTTGACTTTCATACAGCTGCATGAACTTCACCTAGCCTGTCCTCATTGTGAGCTGCTTACAAAATATTAATTACACATAATAATACCATCAGGGCACCTAAGGTTTGAACAAGGCTTTGTTTGTTGTTTTTTTTTAATACCAAGTTAGTATAGAACAAAGAGTTCATAAAGAGATGGATGTGAAAGGGAACAGAGTATGGTATCAAGATAAATTATATGTTTGGTTTTCTTAAACAAGCACTTGGAAATAAATTATACTGCTACATGTAAATACAGCCCAAAGGAAAATTTTATTTCTATGAACATTTATCAGATACCAGGTGAGCTCCTACATATGACTCATAAATTACATCAGAAATTTAGTTCTGGGAGTAAAACTACAAATCCTCCTGTGTGCTTTAGAAAATACATTCTTGTTGAGAAAGAGCACATGACACCAAAGCCTACTCTCCTAAATTAAACACAAACATGTTACCCAATTATATACTATATTTTAACAACTCAAAATTGTGCAACTGTACCTGTACAACCTTTTGGATTATAATTCCATACTGGCATGTCTTTCCTTTGATGACAAGGCTTTGGTGGAGACCTCCTAGAGCAAAGACCATTTCCTTCCAGTTCAGATGATATTCAAATCAAATAATATTTTAAAGGAGTGAGGAAAACAGGAGAAATAATTTTATTTTTGTAGAAACAGATGGAGAAAATGTAGAACATTGTTATATTTCATGAAACTGCTGTCTCTATAAGAAATGAAGCACAATTTATTATGTATTCATTCTGCCCATCTGCTAAGTAGATCATCAAGACAATGAAATCAGTTCATTTCCTTCCCTCCCCAGCTAAGCAATGCAATTATGGCTTTGGAACACTTCTACTGATACAACTTTTTCCTTTTATAGTTTTTATTCCAAGTATTTTCTCACTGAACAGCTCTAAAGGCTTTCTTCCCCTCTCTGTTATTTTTGTCTTCCTAATCTTACCAAATTCTCTATCATATTTTCACTCACTCTCTCATATGCACCTAAATGCTTATGTTTTTTGCCTTTATTGTCAGTCTCTTTGAGGTACAGCCCTTAAATGACTTTTCTAGCACTGTTCACATTTAGCAAGTTTGTCAATATGTAGAGAGAATAAAAAAGAATACCTAGACACATAGTAAAATAAGCAAGAAATACTCTGGAAACAGAAACAAAACCAGTCTAAAAATCTACATATTTGTAAGATGAGTTATTTAAAAAATAATATTATTGGAAACTTGAAATCTCAGGGTTACTTACATCTGTTTTGCTAAGAAAAAAGGGTTAGTATTTTTAAGTAGGACACAGTCAGATGTTTGGTGCTATACAGACAGGCAAATACAAACTCACCCAAAACCAGCAATGAAACTCCTTACTTTTCTTCAAAGAACAGCACAACTTGTTATATATTCCTTCTATACAAGGCTTATTTAAGCTTTAATATTAACTCCCCTGATCTTTCCTTATATTGTCAATCTGTCCTGCTGCACAGTTCAAAGCAGCCTGCAGCTTAATTCTTCTATCTTGTTCAGCTCCTGAAGCATCTTCAACTAACCCAAGGATGCTTCATGAGCTGAAACAGAGTCTGCACCAACAAGCCTAGTGAAGTCTTGCTGACAAAAAGAACCAACATGGTTTGTTTCCATCAGAATATGCCACAGTGCAGCTACTTTCATGTGTTATAAGAAAGCAATAAGATTTTCCAAGACAGTTCAGTAAAAACCTGACAATACAAACAGAAGTGATTTAACTTGGGCTAAAATTAGAGATGTTTCAGTGAAGTGACACAGCAATTTAACAGCACAATGTTACACACCTTCAACAAACCTATTTCAGAACAGAGTGTTTTGCAGTAAGGGTGGCTTATTGCTCAAAGTTAATATTAACATGTCACAAATCCACTTTTCCCAATTCTTCTGTCAAATTATCTCATTCTGAAAAATTGCTTTCCAGTCATCCTTCTGTTTTCTACTCTCTGGAGTAGGAGTCAAACTATAGCCTAGTTATTCTACACAACCCTTATCTCCTCGCTGCTGCCAGTCTTTCATGTCCTCAAGATCAAGACATTCTTCTTACAAGTTTTTCCTGTGNAATATATTGGATATGCTGATACAGTCTGGAATGCCTCAGGATATTGTGACTGTTCTCTTCTCAAAAACTTTTGTATTATTTCTAAAAATAGGCTTATCCTACCCTGAGTGTACATTGAGAAGGTACTGGAGAAGGTTCTCAAATCCTCATCACTTTAATCTACTAGAAACACATTTTCTAGTTCTCTTGTGCTGTGTTGCTCTATCTGGCCATGCAAAAGCAGAGCCACTATGGAAGTCTTAGGGGCAGCTTTCAAGCATCTTCTTCAAAAACCTGGCACTGTTAACCTTTTTTACAAGGTTAGCAATTGTGTAATTATGACAAGTTTTAGTCTACAGGTGTATGTTGCCCCAGAAAATGCAGTTATAATATCCATCAGAACAAAAATCACACCTGGATAAAAGGAAAAAAACAAACCAGCAAATTCAGAAAGTTAAGACAGCATGAGGAAACTGAATCAAACCCATATAGCATGCTCTACCACCTTCAGATTATTTTTTTTTCCCCTGAAATAATGCTTGGAAAAATACATCTCAAATATTTATATTTTATATACTATTTATTAATAATTATACATACTAGAAGCAAATTATTTTACTCTGAGACCAATGCCTATGTTTTGATATTTTTAAATGAGCATGGGTTGTAAGTAAGGCTTGCTTTCTTCTCATCTTGTTTTCTAACTAGTTTGTGCTTAAAATACATATTATGATTTTCAGGGTTCAATACCATTCAGGATAATTTTTTCCACCTGCATTTCTAGTCACATTAGAATAGCTAATATGATGGAAAACAAAAACATGATTATTAAAACTACTAAAAGGATTATGTTGAGGGTTTTTTTTTTCTTATTAAGGAAGAGTGTATTCTTCTGCAAAACACAACATTTTAGTGTGGTTAATGGCAACTGTGAGACATCCTAACTCAGGCATCAATATATGTTATTGATAATTCCCTTGTAATTTACTAAGGATTTGTCTAACATGGAATAGCTAGCAGTGTGAACTCCTGCACACTCTTCACAGCACACAAGCCCCTTTGTACCAACCCCACACCCATTCCAGCACAGCCAAGATGCCTAACCTGCAATTTCCCTTGCTGCAGACTGAAAGCCTGTGACAAAGATAGCTGGCAGAGTAACCAGGATGTTGCATTTCATATTCTACTTCAGTGCACTCCAAATTTTCTGTGCTGACAAGCTGCAGCAGTCTGAATAATTTTCATAAGGGATGACCTGAGAAGAGTTCAGAAGAGGTACCATGGGAAAATGAATCTGTCACACTTTGGAGGTACAACCCAAAACTGCTTTAGACATGTTTGAAGCATGCTTGCTGACCATAGCAACAAAAGACTCATTAAAGGAGGCAAATACTCTGCCCTAGAAAAACAGTCCTGCCTCTCAGAGTACCTGATCACCCTCAGCATATCACTAGCATGGAGGAGAGAGGATGTAGGTAATAGACAATAAATTATACACATCTCTTCCACCACGTGTAAAGCCCAAGGCTCAGGCATAACAATTAAGGCAAGCAGCAGGATCTTCTGCAACACTTAAGTATAAGGAGCTAGAATACTGTCCCACCTACATTTTACATAGCCCAGATTCCAATTTGAATATTCCTGGGTTAGATTTGTAACATTTCTTGGATTCCCATGTTCTCTCTAAAGTGATTTACAATAAACTTTAGAACAGAATTCTAATGAAAGTTCAAGACATAATGGTTAGCTATAACATTACCTTAATCTGGCTTTATATAGAGCATTACAAGTGTTACACAGAGCTTTCACCACTAGCAGTGATAAATACCAAGCCAAAGAGAGGCCATCTGGTCCCATCTACATTTTTTTTTTCCTCCCCTTTTTATCATCTCAGTAGTGTTACTACACACAGAATGCTAGGAATACCTAAAGCACAGTATCAAAAAAGCCCAATATTATATTTCAAAGCTATTAACATAAGATGGTTAAAACAGTTTCTGGTGTTGAAATTCCTGGGCATTGCTCACTTTATAATATCTCTTCTTGATCTCTATGACAATCATTTATCAAAAATACAAGAGAGCTGTAATTAGCAACATCAAAACCCTATTTTTGGTAGTACAAGTGCAGAGCTAGCAGCTTTGATCATCACAGTTATGTTAGGCACAAATTATGCCTCAGATGCCATAGCTTGTTTTGGACACCAAGCCAGACCATTCAGTTTCTCAGTAATCCTGTTTTGGCAGTCACCCTGACATAAAAAGCTTCATCTTTGACAATTCAGACTTCAGCTTTACTGCCAGGCAATAAATATGTTATTCCATTAAGTCCCTGTACAAATACTGCTACAAAAGAGTCTGTAAATGAAAAAAGTAGTTGCAATGAAGTGATTCAGAAGGTTTACTTCCACTAGAAAAAAAAAAAGACAAGACAAAACCAACCAACCAACATAAACCAAGCACAGGGAAAGCAATTTAGCTTCTTAAGATAATGTGTTCCATATGGCAAAAACAGTAAGAATGTCTGTTTCCATACATCAAAGAAAGCACTCAACAGAATTCAAGTGTGCCATCACTGACAAGAACAGTTCACATAAAATCTTCAGCAGTAGTTCCAGTTAATATATGCTAGCCTCAAAGTTTTCCAGTGGTAATCAGAATCACAGAGTGTCAGGGGTTGGAAGGGACCTAGAAGATCATCTAGTCCAACCCCCCTGCCACAGCAGGGGCACCTAGACCAAGTCACCCAGGAACAGATCCAGGGGGGTCTGGAATGTCTCCAGAGCAGGAGACTCCACAACCTCCCTGGGCAGCCCCTGCCAGGCTCTGCCACCCTCACTGGGAACAAGTTTTTCCTTGTGTTTCCCCTCAACCTCTTGTGCTCCAACTGACTCCCATTGCCTCTTGTCCTGTCATTGGATGACACTGAGCAGAGTCTGGCTCCATCCTCCCTACACTCACCCTTAACATATTGATAGACATCACCATGCAGCACAATTCAGATCAGATGCATTCTCTGTTCAGCTTGCTAGCTGTTCTGACAGAAAGCCTGAAAAGAACTTAAGATAGTTATAAATTGTGCTAAATGCCCAGGTCCTCAATATTTCCATCTGTACCTCATCTAGACAGTTATTACAAATGTAGGAGTAGCAATGATCTCATTCAACTACAAAAACCACAGTCACAAAAGTGAGAAAATTCATAATTACGGTAGGTAATTGAAATTCATTATATCTGACCCAGATACTACAGTTTTCAGAGCCTGTCAAATTATCCACTGTCCAAAGGCTCAAGGTCCATCATAGGACTCAACAGAGACTGAGAACTACCTCAGTTTGGAGTCCTTACTGTCTGAACTGTACTCAAAATGATATTAATTGGTATTTGCTCATGGGACAGTAAGATTTGCTTTTCATTGGATTGTCAAACCCATCACCACAGCTCCCTCATTCATTTGCATTGTTCCATCACACTGATTAAAATGAGTTAAAACACAGAACTTGCATCAGGATTTAAGTTATTTGACAGGATTGCTTGCATCAAAGTTAGAAGAATAAAGCAGGCAAAAAACAGGTGAGGTTAGAGTGCAGGCCCTGGTTTTACAATTCTAAATGTCTGTTTTAGCTGTTGAATGTTTGAAGCCAGGAAAAAATAACTGGTAGAAAAGATTATGCCTTGCATCTGTCAAAATGTTGATGGGGGAAAAAGCTCTTGAATGAGGAGTTCACCTTGTTTAAGTGAAAGTGCTGCATGAGTTTATTGATTACATAGTTAATACCAGATTGGCATAAGCTATAATAAATTTGAAAAGCAAGATTACTACTTCAAACAGGACATTCATTCACTACTTAGTAAAATCTTTATGCAAAAACCCACACAAGCCAAAAATCTTTAGATTTTGCTGAACTGCAAATGGGAGGCTGCAAGAATGAAATCCCACAGTCCCCATTACCTAAAGACAGCTCAGCCATCAGACAGAAATTTCTTTATAAACAGAGCAAAACAGAATGCCCAATCTGACTTTTATTCTGCAAAATAAAAATCTCCTGTGACAAACTTGCCTTAAAAGAAGCTTTCTTGGAGTTAAAAGGCTCACATTTTAAGGTAATTTGGGATTACAGAGTCTAAGACATCTTATTTTAGAGAAGACCAAACAAATTTTCCCAATATTGGTGCTAAACCATAGAGGAAAATAGCTTCAACAAAGTCAGAAGGATTCATTTTCATTTCCAACTATTTCTGTGGAATTCATAATTATGAATTATGAATTATTTAACCAGACATACATGCAAGCACACACAGTTATCCCTAGTGAAGAAAAGGTCACCTAGAAAAATTAGATATAACATAGCTAGGTCTGAAATATCTTTAAGTAGATATAACCACACATACTAAATACTATATTATGTATATGTTAATTAACTCAGACCAGTAAAGCACTTGATACTGGACATACTGGGTTCTGTAATGCACAGTCACAGTGCAGAAAGCAGGAACACTGATCCTACCCATGAGATGAGGAAAATCAGCCTTCTCCTGCAGGTGTCACTAGGTCTTAGCAGTACAAGACAACACACAAAGTTACTGCATTTTCATAATTTTTTATGAAGTATATGGTACCTGTAAGTGCAAGAGTTTTCAATTAATGTGTAGGTTACCTGCAAAAATATTATAAAAATTGGTTCAAATCAACAATACTTCGATAAACTGGGAGGTGAAGGGTTGTATATTTTAATTTATTGTATAAAAATATATGAGGAATTCAGAGATGAAAGCACAGTTCTCTCATATTTACCTGTGAGATAGCCAAAGAATTTTATTCAACCTGTTTCAGGAAAGGAGATTTTATCCATTCCAGCTGGCAGGGAGAAAGCCATCAATACTCACAAGTGAAATAATCAATTCCAGCACCTGAATCATTCTAAATTGAGGCTAAGAGGTGACATCTGTTTAGACTAACATTTCAACAAAGCTTAGAGGTCATTAAGTATACTCCAAGATACAAAGTTTGGAGAAAATACCAAGTTCAAAACATCCAGATAACAAATCTGAAAGAATGGCTGTACTGAATTCAATCATAAAATTATCCTTCCCACAATAACCTGAAAAGTATTTGCTTTTTCTTTCAAGACTACCCAGGAACAGCAACTGGTAAAATACATGAAAAAGCTGAGATTATTATGATGTGATTTATCTGAGAGAACTGCTAGATAATTCATCTATAACAACAGCCAAAGAAAAAGAGAACTGCTAACTTAAAAGACCATCTGATACGAAAAAAAAAAAGGGGAAAGTGCATTTCATCTCTTGTTTTCTGTTTGTACTCCTCCTTATTTAAACCTGCCATCCCACAGGTAACAGACATAGCTTTTATTCTTAGAATCAAGAGTAACAAGGAAAACAACAGTGCAGTACCATGAGCAAGAGCTTCCCCATCAGGAGTGTTTTCCATCCAGGGAAGCTGACAAAAGGGAGCTTCTTGGAAGATCAGTTCACACAGGATAATAACAATTTTATCTCCTTGACCAAGGAAACTCAGATCTGAATTCCTACAAGAAGTGATATCCTCAAACATCCCCCAGAATACTAATTCCCTGAAAAACCATAGAAATCAAAAACTGCAGCTCAAGAATGGCCAGCAGCATCCTACCAAAATTAAGTCATCAAGAAATGCAAGTGAACACAGCTGTACCCATACAGTAAACAATCTATTGTTTAGCACAGCAGATGGATCAAGTGTTTTCCAAGTGTACTCCATTACTTATCTGCTTTCAAAATGACAAATACTCCATTTATCCAGGCTTTTGCTGTGCACAAGAAAATCAGTCTTAAATGCAAAATGAATACATGCTTCTACTTCTTCACAAGTTCAAGAAGTTTTGTACTTCAATTATTTTTTTTCTCAGTGTCTTACTGTAGAACAATAAAAAACTTATCCACGGTTAAATTAGAATATTAAACAATTATAGCACCCTTGTTCCAGTTAAGTATTCCAAATGACATTTGTACATATGAAATTTTACCATAAGAAAAAACGTTTTATGGGGAAAAACTATCAAGATATTAATGAAAATGAAACAGACAACTCATCCATTAATAAAACATACTTGTATCTTCTTATTTCCTCCAAGACAACCTAGCTCTTCAGTACCAAAAGTACCATTTTAAAGTGTTTTCTACCAGCAGATCTCCAGGACTTTTTCACTACAGAGCCAGTTGCTGCTGTTTCTTCCTTATTCGTTCAAACACAATCACATTATTTTTTGGAGTTAGAAATAATTCATCTTTGAGATGACAAAGAGTTTGCTTGTATTATTTCTGCACTGGTGGAGCTAACCCATTAAATTCAGGCTTTATATAGGAGATATTACTTTTTTTTGTTTCCAGCAAATTACAATACAGCTGAGAGTCACATCTTCCCTTTTCCTTGCATGGTCAACAGCTTTCCCTTATTACTTTTATACACTAATGTTCTATGAGATACTTTTGTTTTGCTGACAAGTGTGTCCCCTCCCCTAACAAAAAGATGTGCAATCCATTGCTCACGCAAGCCAAATTGTTTCTAACTTACTTTGTCATGTTTTACCAGTGAGAATGCAACATTTGAGCTGTATATCTGTGTTCTAAGAAACCTCAAATTCCCACCATATTTAATATAACAATAATCATATTAGCATCATTTATCTACTGTAATGCTAACGTGCTCAAGTACATCTAAATGGTTTAAATTATAGGCTTTTATAGATCATTAAAGCTACTAAAGCCATCAAGCTAGCCCAGTCTTGATCCAAAATTCCAACATACCACAGTCACCATTTGAATACAGTCCTCAATATTCTGAAGTAGTTACTTCTGATCTGCTCTTTTCTACTGCTTTGGAGTTTGGTGAGCTCCACGTTATTTTGCCTGTTGCAATAATAAATGTTCTATGCAAGGTAGTTAATTTTAAAGGACTATATTGACATTTTTGATTTAGTGAGGCTTGTAGACCTTCACAAAAAGCTTTGGTAATTACAGCCTGCAGCTCTATTGATGCTGAAAACAGTTACACTGATGAAGAACAAAGCTGAAACCAAGATTTAAATTAAATCACTCAAATACTCTCTCAGAAACTTAGACAATTATATTCTTCAAATACAACATGCTAAGCACTTTCCTGAAGTTTACTAAGAGGCAAACTGATTTTTTGGGGCAAATCACAGCATCTTAGCTTATCTGTTGCAAACCACCAGTATTCCTACATTTTGTTCTTTCCTACTACTGATTTATCTCCACATAAGCCCTATATATATATTTAATCTTTTGAAACATATATTTTCCCATCACATGTGTATCTCTATACTCCCAGAACAGGCCATGTGGGGCCTTACAACCCTGGGATGGTTTTTTTCCCTCCTCCCTGAGCAGGGCAAACCCTGGGCCTGTGCACCAGCACCACTTACAACCATCCCCTCCTTCAGCAGCTCATCACCCACCTCCATCCTTCGCCTCCCCCTCTCCTCAGGGCCGAGCAGGAGCAACAGGAATCCTCCTCTGCAGGCCCTCGGGAATTGTCCTCTTCTAAACTGAGACTTCCTAAAGGAGGAGACCGAAATAAAGACACCCAAGTTTCTCCTGCTCCCTCGCCTGGCAGTCCCTGAGGGGGGAGAACGTTCTCCTCTCAGGCCTCTTCCCACAGCAGCGCTTAAGGCCGCGGCTCTCGGCAGCCGCAGTCGAGACGAGGCGGCCGGCAGAAAACGCGGGAAGTAGGTCTGGGAGCGGCGCGTGCGTCCTCTGCCCCTCAGGGCGGCGGCGCGCGCGTCCTCTACCCTCAGTCGCGAGCCCCCAGCAGAGCCCGCCTTGTCCCCTCAGCCTGAGGCGGCTGCGACGACGGCGCTTTACCCTCCCTGGGCGGGTACGGCACCTTTGCCCTCACCGCGACCGGCACAGCGGCTTTCTGCCGGAGCTGCCGGCAGGGAGCGTCGAGGGAACCCAGCGCCAACCGGAGAACTTCACCTTTTCAGGTACTTTTCTCGGGTTCGCCGCCGCGGTTCCCTAAGCGGAGGGTTACCCGCCTCACGCGTTCCCTCCAGGTCCCTTTAATCGGTGCTTTCGTGTAATGACCGCAACTTAACCATTTTATCCCGTTAAAAATAAGTCTGGTGGGACTTGTCGCTGGTTGTGTGCTGGTCTTCTATCGTTTGAAAGGTAAACAGGAGTTAGGGTTTGTCAGCAGGGTTCTGTGGAGGCTGCTGGCTCTGCTTGCCCTGCTGAAGCAGTTTCATTTTAAATTTCAAGCTTTAATCTAAAGCTTTAAAGAAACACCTGTAGAATCTGCATGTGCACACATGCTGTCCTGTTGTGCTGGTGTCGGTCAGTTAGCTGAGCACAGCAATTATGTGTGCAGGGGGCTGTTTGGGTTTTAATTAAACAGGGTATATGTGCATGTGAAGTGTTTGATTGCCCATGCGGGCAGCTTGATGGAAAACAAAGGCTGAAAACTGAGGTAGCAGAGAAATTGAGTCTCCTGAGTACATCTGAATCGGTTTTAGGGGGGCTGCCAAAGGCACCTTACCTGCAGCTTGCCTGCTCTGGAGTATGGGATAGAAGCTGCAGTTGGGCTTTTCACCTGAGCTGAGGTCCTCCCTTCCCTGATGGGCAGCTGTTGGGCCCACACCATGCCTGTGGTAACATGCATAACAGAAGGAGGTGAGCTCAAGAGCTTTGTCATACATCGTCCTGTTCACCTGCATGGTGCTGCATTAGAAGTATCTGCAATACCTTACTTTCTAGTTTCTCTGATGATTAAGATCTTCCAGTAGTTGGTCCAGACCTGTCAGCCTCCTGCTACCCTCCCTACATGGGCAGTCCTGCATGTGGACAGCCTTTTCAGTTGTCTGAATCAATATCACAGAATGTTAGGGATTGGAAGGGACCTAGAGGATCATCTAGTCCAACCCCCCTGCCAGAGCAGGGGCACCTAGACCAAGTCACCCAGGAACAGATCCAGGTGGGGCTGGAATGTCTCCAGAGCAGGAGACTCCACAACCTCCCTGGGCAGCCCCTGCCAGGAACTAGCTCACCTAGCAGCTGTAGCAAAGTGACTTAATTTTGAATATTCTTTCACTTCTCACATTATTCCTTCCAAGAGACTGGTTGGAAAAAAAACCCAACAGCTATGGGGGTTCTAGAAGTCAGTCTACAAACCCCTTTTGCAAGAGGTCCAAACCTAAATACTGTGACTAGCAGCTGTAAGATGGAAAGGAGCTGGAACTGTGGAAAGATCAGTGGTAGTTGGTTTTAAACAATTCAGATAATCCAGGCAGTGCAATATCCAAGTTCTTTTTGAATGAGTTTTTGTGTGGGCATTCTCCATACTAGAAGGTGATTGCTGTTTGAAGTGAGTGGTACCTTGTTGAGGTTTTTTGTATGTTTATTTCCCATTCTAAGAAGTAAAGTAAGCTTTAGCAAATCCAGGATAGCCACTATGGAGACCTATGCTTTCCTCAGATTATATTCTATATAATCTTTATTTGCAGAGGAAGAAAAAATACATAGAATATTCTAGCTTTTATTCTTAAATTTTTCTAATAGTGTTTGGAGATCTCCTAAGGGCATGAGATAAACTCTGAGAAGTCTAGAATCTGGAACTGTTGAATTGCTTGAGTCTCCCCTAAAAACAGGGACTAAGTCTAACTCCCTCCCTCCCTTTTGCATCCTGCTTTGCTTCAGCTAGTCTCGTTAATTTGGTAGAAATAAATGTGGGCTATGGCAGTGCTGTAACTAAGCAGATCTCTTGATGGATTGCTGATTAGATGCAAACCTTGAAAAAGAACATTCTTCAAAGTAAATAGCTTTTCCTTCTTCAATATTAGCAATTTATTGCTTTTTTTAGTATACTTTCAAGGAAAAAAAGGCTGAGTATTTTCTCTCTTCTGTTTGCAGGTCCTTATATTTTCCTTGCAGTTTGATTTATTTTTATGAAGTTGCTGTTCTGGACTCCTTACCTTTTGTACTGTCCTTTCTTGTGTTTTAAAAAAGCATCAAGTTTTTTTTCTGTCAGTTCTTGGATGAATGCTTTTGCACAGAAAGGAACTGAATTAATTCAAAAGAGTGAATTGTGAATCTGTTTTTTGCTTATGTGAGCACTTGTAATAGTGGATAATGCTACTGGCTCTCAAGGCTAGAAAATTGAGGAGTGCTTGTTCTGAATTTGCTGAACTTCAAAATTCTAATTCATGTAAGGAAACCCTCATTACATTTTCCCATGGTGATTCAAGTCATTTGGATAGAGAGTATGCCTGCTGTGCTATAGATTACAGTGGAGGAACTCTTCAATTTAGAAGGAGGTTTTAAATTTGTGACCTACCACTTACAGCCTGTGATGCATGTCTCAACTGAAGATAATGAAACCGAAGTGTTCTGGACAAATTCCATCCAAATAATTAGCAATTCCAAGTTGTGGAAGTTATTGCAGGCTATAAAGTTCATATAATTCTTACTTCAGGAATTTGTGAATAGTTAAAGCAAAAATAATTTAGTATTATTTGACAGTGCTCACCAAATAGCCCAGGGAGAATTCATTTCTATAAAATTCTGAATTGGTATTTTGAAGGGACTGGCTGAAATATTTAAGTTTTTAAACTATTGGTGTCATTTCATGTTTGGTAGTCAGGATGATACACAAATGAGTAATACAGCAGTTGTATCTGAGATCTTTAAAGAAAAATATGGACATTTTCTAGAATGTACAAACAAGGACTGAGCAAAACCTTCTAATGAATAGCACTTCTGTAAAATGATTCTATGGAAACTTGTTTGTGAACTTCATTTACTTGCAGACAGTTATTTTTTACACTTGGGCAATCATTTTGGGCAGGAAAAACCCTCCCAATAGCTCCAGAGTTTAGTGATAGATGCCTGTAGATAACAGTAGTCAGATTTCATGCTAATGCTAGTAGTAGAGTAGCTGAAGTGACATGTACACATATTGGTAAGTTATCCTAATGTGTTTAGTATAAAATGTAACAGTATAAAATCTAATACTCTTATTTCAGATTTGCTTGTTTGCCACACAAGATAAATAATTTATTTCTTTACTTGGAGGGAATAATATAAAACAAATGTGTGTGAAAATGATGATGTTCTGTGGAGTAAGTTTGTGTCCTCTAAGCATTCCTGCATTCTAATCCATGTTGTGGTTTTGGCCTTTAGCTTTAGTTTTCTGCTCTGCATCATGCAGTTAAATTCTATCAACAGTATGATGATGTGATGCCATCTCTTAGCACATCTCTGAGTTTCATTTTTAAAATGAAGACTATGTGTTAAGCTGAGACAATTGGATAAAGGAATAGGGTAGGCTAAATGTTGGCAAATTGTTTCAAGTGTTCCTCATAAAAACCAATATTCAGTAGGTACTTTGTGCTCCTCCTCAGAGAAGTACTCATCCACCAAAGCAATAATCTGCATGTTTAAATACTTCGGTTTTAAACCCTTTTCCTGATGTGCAGGAAACATTGTAAAATATATAAGAATATAACATTGCATAAAATGCTGCAATGAGTACAGTTTGTTACCTGCAAATTCTGGCAGCTGATGCTGTTGGAGCTCTTGAACCTGCCAGACTGGGTGGCTATAAAGCAGAAATAAACATTTACGTTTTTTACCTTTTTACCTTTTATTTTGGCATGTAAATATGGTAACTTGATAAGTACTGGAATGAAGAGGTGTGTGAAAAGAAGACATGTTTGAAGACGAGTTACTGATCTAGAGCAGTATTAGACATTGTTTTCTTTTCTGAACTGTAAAATATATTCAGTATTCTATACCATAGTACATCATTAAAATAGTATTTAAAAATTCCACCTACTAAGAAATAGAATGAGCACAGAAGAGTACTCATTGTACTGAGAATCAGTGCATTGGTGACAGGAAAGGGTCTGAATGTGGGAGCATTTTTTTCCTTGAGGAAAGGCTCCTATTGCACAAGTGGAGAGGTTAGTGCTAGCCTAACTAGTCCTGTCTGGCAGTGTACTTCCACTGCAAGAAATGCAAGGTGAATATAAAAATTTAATTAATTTATTTCATTATTAAAAGAAGATTCAACAAGATGTTTCTTCATAGATCCATTAAATTTATTTTTAGATTCTGGAGGGCAAATTTACTGAGCTATTTTATATGAAAAATCGTATGGTGTTTTCTCTTCAGTACCAGCACTGGTTCATGTCAGTTTGCTGCTGTCAGGTCACAATCACTGAGAGCAGTGGATGGCAGATGAAGGGCACTGGCCATGTGTAGAGACCAGGGTGTGTGTCAGAATGTTGTGTTCTTGCTTTGTACCTCCTGTAAGGCTTTAGTTTCACATGTAGGAGTTTCCTGACTATAATCACATTAGCTACAAATGTAGATATACAAGTCTGGGGAGTAAATATTGTTTTGCTCTAATAAGCTTTTATATTTTGGTCATTGTGCCATTGATGATGTATAAATACATGCCTCCAATAGAGTGAAAAGGGTGGAATAAGTTCTTAGCTAACCTCTACCTCCGTGTTTGATGCTGTTGGTGATGTGTATTGTAGATGCTCAGCAGTAATTGATAGAGTTTTTTGCCTTGAGTATTAAAAAATAAGATTATGTTAATAAAGAAGAAAGTTTCATGTCACTGCAGCATTAGTGATTTTTCAGATTTCACAGATGACAGCTCAGGTTCTGTCAAGTCAGGTTAGATTGTGTCAGTCCCACTGTTACATAACAGGGCAGGAGTGACAAGAACTGACAGTATGCTGCAGATGGGAAATTAAACCCAAAGTTTCCTCAGACCCGGAATAGTATGATTGCAAAATCTTAGGAAGCACTTTGATACTCTTCTTGATGCAGAGAAGATTCTTAAGCAGAAATAACTCTGCTGGTTATCTGTGAAACTGTTTTTCTGCTCTGTATGTCAAGTACTATTTGGTGCAAATAATTTGGCTCCAGTGGTGCTAATGAGAGAGTTTGGTTTTGCCTGTTACTTATGCCTTTAAGGCAGTCTTTTCAATAACCATATTTTGGTTACAAATGCATTTAAAACCAAAACAATCTACTGTTGTTCTGCTTAATATCTCCTCTAAAGTGGAATAGCTTTTTTAGATGGGGTACTTGGGGATGATGCCATCTATAGCATGTCTACCAGCAACTCACTTCCAAAAAATTTCCTGTCATAATTATTTTTTCCCTTCTTATTATTATTTGACATATCAGCTCTTGTTGGTTTAGAATAAAAAAAATCGAAACAAAAAAAACCCCCACCAAACAAACACAAACCCATCAAGAATCTTTATTTTGCACTTACATAGTCTCCCTCTAAGGCCATAACACCTAAAAGCTGTCAGCAACACTTGTCACCAAATATTCACTACACTCAGAGCTAGAAATACATTGGGCTTTAACAAGGGCCAGCAGCAGCTTAGGAACATTTCTCTTGGCATGAGAGCTCTTTTCCCCAGCAGCTGTTCAGCCCAGGGTGTCAAATAGTTTTTCCAGGCACCATGTTAAAGCCTGAAAAATACAGTTTTTGTTTTCCATTAGTTTTGGTGAACCACTCTGCCATGCACTGGTTCAGCCTGAACTGCAGGAAGATTGTGAGCTGGAGGTTTCAGTAAAATGAAGA